>VWZG01007574.1:265331-275331 GCA_013396735.1 Grallaria varia
AAAAAAAAAAGCTCATTCATTAAAAAAAAAAAAGCAAGTCCTGCTTCCGACACAGCTTTCATTTGAATGAAATGCCTTTAAGCCATTTGTTTTGTTTTGGTTTTCCTTATTTACTTACTGGGAAAGGCACAGAAATGCTATTACAGTTCTCAAAGGGTTAAAACTTGACACTACCAGGTTCTGTGACCTTTATTGTCATGGCAACTTTGTAATTTTAGGATGTCTCTTTATCATTGTTCTTTGTGTCTTTCTTTACGGCTAAATTAATGTCTCTCAATAGTGTCTCCCACTATATTCTACAAAAGATAGCTTAACATCAAGGACAGATGTTGAAAATAAAGGTCAGACTTTGACTCACAAAAAATAAAAACAGAAACAAAAAATAACCATGCACAGACAAAGAGCATATAAATATAACTACAAAATAAGTGTAAGAAAAACCAAGGTCCAGATAGGCAGTTCAGCAACAAAAGTAAGACTGATTTCAGAGGCTCAGGTCAGGCCTAGTGCAGTACTATGAAGAAGTTTAGTGCAATGTTCCTGTGGTCACTTGCATACCTGGCTGCTTACCTGGACGCTATTGTTTTTCTAACTCAGTTACATAGATCAGATGGTCCTCTGGGGACTTGCCATGTGTTTTACTAAGGTGCAGTTTGACTGCATGCTTGCTTGCAAAAGTTCGGTTACAGAGCTTACATTGGAATGTGGAACCTAAGTCCTCCTCAGCAATTCCAAGTGAGCCCAAAGTCTTGTTTGCGAGGACTTTTGAAACATTCTGCTGTTCTTGAATCTGATTAAGTGGCAACTTTGACAGATCCTTCAAACTAAACCCTAGGTGTGTCTCTAAGTGACTTATGTATGTAGAAGCAGTCCTGAACTGAGAGGCACAATCATTGCAAAAGAAAACAGGATGTCCTGTGTCCAAGTTCTTTAAAAATTTAGTTCCACCTGTCCTCCTTAACTGATACTTCACATTGGCCAGCCAGTGGCTAATTGTGGTCATGGAAAGACCAGTAAACTTAGAGATGTGTACCCGCTCTTGTGGACCTAGGTCCGACATAATGTATTTGCCTTCTGGGGTCTCCCTCAAGCTGGAAGCAAACTGGGCTTGAAGGATCAGAAGATGCTGAGGGTTCCAGTTGGACTGCCTGCCCTTCCTCTTGTGTACGGGTGACAGTTCATCCAGAGCTTCCTCAAAACTGCTCCCGTCAGCATCAGACTTCTCTGACACGGTAGACGGAGTTGAAGACTTGGGTGTCAAACGTCCCGTGAGGTTCTTCACCATATCGGAAATATCCAGCAGGGCACTCTCCCTTAGCGGGGATGAGGCAGAGTCAGCCACACTGGAAACAAGAGGCTTGTTTTTGGACTTAGTTAAATCAATAGGTTGATCGCTGTTCTCATAGTAATACCGGTCAATGGCATCAGCCTGCTTTACTGGTGTGGTCGGGTAAATGGGTTTGTCCAACATGCTGTTGCTAATTTTGTACAGCATGGCCAAAGGGTCCAGAGAGGGACTTACTGGCTTAGAAATTTTGCCTAAGTGGGTATTCATAATGGACTGTAAAGCACTCAATGGATTAATGAAGGATGGCTCAGGTGAATGATCTGTGATAATTCCTAAATTGTTACAGCCATTTGCAACCTTTGTTTTAAGTGGCTCTGTACCATTTGGTGTATGTGCTTCTGCTGGACTATCCTTTTTGACCTTTTGAACTTCTGACTCGGAGCCCTTTTTCAGCTGCTGTTTGTTATTTATTTCTTCTGCTTTTGGGAAGTCCTTGTTTTCTTTAGCAGCAGGTGACATAGGTTTAACTGGAGAACTCTTCTCTTTCTCCAAAGGCTTTTCTTCCTTCTTCACATTGATTTTACCTGTAACTTTCTCCACTAGTTCTTCCATAGCAGATACATTGCTCTTGTGAGGTGGGGGTGTGAGATTGCCTGGGGAATGGATGAGTGCGTTGTGTTCTGATGACAGTGATTTTACACTGCTTGCGTAAGACGGCTGCATTTGAACACTCTGCACCGCAGGCTGAAGGGGTTTGACTGTTCCCGGGAGCTGGTAAGCTGCATGAATACTGGGATATCCTCCCCAGGAAGGGGCTCCATTCTGAGCTTTGCTGATAGCTGTTGTCACGGTGTTCTCCAGGGATTTCAGTATGTCTATTCCGCCTTTAGGATTATCATCTAGGTCCTCCTCTCTGAGGTATTGATACAAAGTTGTTGGCTCAAATTTCTCTGTAGAGTCCTCATTCTCTTCTTTAATCTTTTTCTCTGTTTCAGTGACCACCACCTTTTCTTTCTCTAGGTCTTTCTTTTCCTCCGAGTTTGTGGAGCCTGCTGGGGAATCAGGCTGCTTTTTAATGTTGGAGGCTGGTAGCCTTGTGTGGGTGGTGGGTGGAAGAGGTATAGACTGTATCTTCTCCTCCACCACAGGGTCCAACACTAGCTGTTTGCCTTTTTTGGAAGCAGAATTGGTCACCTTCAGGAAATGACCAGTGACCATCATGTGAGCAGTGAGCTGCTGCAAAGTGTCATGGGAACTGCCACATTCCATGCATTTCAGTATTTGGGCTTTGCGTGCCTCAAACTGCCAAGTGTAGCTAGCACCATTTTGATAGCCATAGCGGTTGTTCGGAGTCACGTAGGGGTTGGCAGTTTTTTGATCCTTTGCAGACTCACCCAGTGAAGCTTCTGCAGTGATTCCTGTTGGCTCAGGTGAACAAGGTGAAGCTAAGTCCTGAAGTGCTCGCTTTTTGGTAGAAGGGACCAATTTAGTGATGGCTGGTACTGGCTCCTTTAGAGGCACTTTCTGGTAATGCTTTGTTTTTATCATATGGACACTGAGGTCTTGCAAAGACTCAAAAGAATGCCCACAATACATGCACTTCAGCACTTTTTGGGCATCCTCTTTGCCTTCCATTTCCATAAGCGATCGTTTTCTAGGCTTCGACCACCGTTTGGTCTTATCAGCTTCTTTATCTCTATTGTCATCACGGTAATGTCCAGTTTCATTCATGTGCACTGTTAGCTCCACCAGTGTGTCATAGGCTGCACTGCAGTCTTTGCATCGGAACTTGCTAGCACCGGTGAACACAGACCCATAAAGTTTATTGTTTTGCCGGTAAAGCTGTACTGTGCTGAAAAGACTCGGCTCTGGAAGAAGTCCATATGATGAGGTCTGCTGCAAAGTTTTAGCTAATGCAGCTTGGTGCCAGTCATAACCTGAGCCACCACTGTTATTATTACTGTTACTAGTATTACTGGTAGTTGTACTGGTGCTAGTGTTGGTACTGGTAATACTAGTACTCTGGGAATTGGCATTGGTGTCAGTACTGGTGGTGTTTTCATTCTGGCTGATTCCATTGTTGCTGGTGGTTGGATTGGATTTCTTTAAGTCCAAAGCTAAACTGGACCAGCAAGTCTCTGAAAGCAAATTTGCATACACAGCTTTTATTTGTGCCAAGCTGTCCTGTGGATAGGAAACATTGTCTGTGCACTGAGGATCTTCTTTCTCTTCTTTAGAGGAAGTGCTTTTGAAATGGGCCAGCTGATCGCTGTTTTCACTAAACGGAGAACCATAGCCTGCATCCTGATTAGTTGCAGTGCTGACTGGGGAGTTCTGGTAGCTTTGAGCCTCTTTGATCTCCGCTTCTTCATTGCACAAATACTCATTCTCCTGGATGTCCAGAGACAGCCCATCATCTTCCACGCTGTCTTCATCTATTTCTGCTGCTTTCAATTCTTCCTCAGGAACATATGCTAAAATACAGGAGGGGAGATGGGGGGTGGGGGGGAAACAAGACAAAGTTATCGAACATGCACATTTTACATTGCTGTCTTCTGTACTAAAACCAGTAACCATGAAGACAAATTTTTAAGATATATCTAGAAACCAAACTCACCATCCCTCACACACTACTCCTATAAATCCACACACTCTGTCATGGTTACAGTTTGATATCAGTGATACCGAGGAATAAACTTTGACTTCAGCGGTAAAATATGTGCCAGGACCACAGCACATACCATAGTATCAAAACCAAAATCAAACAAAGAGCCTACTAAACTAGTTTTTATAAGCTTAAAAATTGACCTGGTACTGAGCTATATTTACTGCACTATGTATGTATGTGTAACGTGTTGCAGCTGACCTGCACCCCTCAGACCAAGGCACTCAGAATCACTGGCTTGACCAACTCCATCTTGTCAGTTGCCTTTTCTTGCAAACTGGCTTTAGCTACAGCTTCAGGGTTATTTCTGTGTCACTGACACCTGTCTCTAACAAAGCTATACAGGGCAAGTGTGTCACGTCAGCTGTTCCAGGGTCTCCTGGTGGCTGCTGGTGCTAGGTCCATCTGAGAGCAGAAAAAGATTTCATTTTTGCAAGGTGAAAGAGAAGCAAGACTGATTGCTTTCTGAAATGGATAGGATATAGTTTGCCTCCTGTTACGATCTGATGTGGGCTCTGCATTTGAAAAAAGGCAGACACAAACTAAAAGTAAGTGCTGGAGATTAATTTTTGAAAGCAACAAAAAAAACATTGAGACCTTCATTGCAGCTTGATTACTGGCTTACGGAAAATATAAAACTTTGCTATTGCATTGCTACCTGTGAAACTATATGAGCTCACCGAACTATGTGTTTGTCTATATCAAACTATTTGTTAAACTAGCAAATGTGATATTCATGAGCAGATGGCCATAACATCGAAACACATTTACTCCAAAGGCCCAATTCACAGAAGTGGCTTACATGTACCTAAGTGATAAATGTACACTTTCATTGCAAAGCAGAAAACATAGTTGTACACACTTCCCTCCAGTTTTGTAAAAGAAGCTTTAAAAAATCACAATGCTAATGGAATGTAGATCATTTGTAAGAATGTCAAGGTAGAAAACATGGATTGCGAACAATTTTCAGTAATTGAATAAAAAGTGCCACCTTGTCAGGTGAACTCTGCAGCAAGTGATGCTGAAATGTGTCCTGTGTCCTTCCACTGTTCAATACTGAAAGCAAGCCAGAAAAGAGGCACTTCTGTTCCTATGTGATATGAAGAAAATATGTATTATCATGTTAACAAAGCTGAGGTCTTCTTCAATTGGGGGGAGCATAAGTACAAGTTGAGCTTCTTTTTGTCCACAGTTGCTAATATATTCTGAAATGCCTTTTCTGAAAAATAAAACGAATCTTCTTTCATTGTAATATGAAATGGTTTTTTGGGTCGGTTTTTTTTGTTGTTGGTGGTGGGTTTTGGTGCTTTTGGTTTTTTTTTAGAAAAGTAACTAATACTGCAGTCAGTACTGCATTATGTATTCACCTTTGTAATTCAGTATTAATGCAGCCCCTAACTGCTTCAGCCTGATCTTTTAAGATGAAGCAGAAAAGTAGTCCATCTAGTACTGGGGTTATGCTGAACCTTAAGATGTCCATTGCATGTTTCATCTGTCCTCTAAGTGTCAAATTTTTTCAGAAGATAATTTGTTCTTTTAGTTTTTAAAGAAGTGCTAAGCAGGGCCTAATTCCTTGCAGACACATCAGCCTCAGAAATTCTTTTTAATATGTTTAAAAGGACCTGTGAGTACCAAGCACAATAAAAGTCACCACAGAAATAATCCTGGAGCCAAAGGCCAGAAAGATGCCAGAAAAGCATTATAAAACCAGAAAAAATATTCTCAAACAGGCATTTAGTTCATAAAATGAAGAATAAAATACAGAAACTGTAAAAGAATTAAGAAGGCAGTCAGCTTCCCTGTCCCACAGCAATGCTGCTGTTGGAATACTCTGCAGGTATTTGAGCATGGTAGTACCACCGCAGTTTTGAACTCTAGGTACGCAAGCAGAATTCACTTCCACAGCTACAGCCTAGGATCCTTTAGCTTTCTCATTCAACACACCAGTTGAATTTCTGCAGTCATTTCTAATGGCAAAAGACATTCTGAAGTTTCAGGTGAGTAAAGAACAGTTAAAAAGGAATATGGTTTCTGATTTAGAAATTACCTTGGAATAGACAAAAAAAAATCTCTGAGACCTAAAATGCATAACAATGGGCAGTTACCATCTGGCATTTTTATAAAAAAAAAACATTCAAAACCAAAAAGCAAACCCCCAAAACAAACAAACAAAACAAAACAAAACAAAACAAAAAAACAAACCCCACACAAACCCAATGTAATAATGATCAATGGAGTCACCAAGGGCAAGGGCAAGCTGAAAACTGAGGGGACACACATTCTGAGCTTTTATGAACAGCTATTCTCTCATTAACCTCAGTGTAACCATTCCAACTTTCTCTAATTTTCACATGCCAATATTTTTAATAACTAGATGTAAGAAACTGTTGTAAGATGCTGGATGTTGCTATAGTTAATACATCATTTTGTACTAATCCATGTGAATTACCTGCTTATATCTCTTAATTCTAAATTACATAAATACATGTTTTTATAATTGCTATATATAACCATTTAAATATCTGCTTTAGCAGAAACTCTACATGATCTACTGATGTATCTTTTCTTTCTCTTATTATTTATGATAACATATTTATTCTTATACTTTTTGCCATAAAAAATAAAAAGGAGCCAAACCACAGAAGAAACATTAAAACTACATGTAAGGTCTGTGTTAAAATATCAAAGAAAAGAAACTTGAGCATTAGGGTGACATATTCATCTTTTACTTACTTTTCCTGCTTTTAGGTTTTGCTGAGACTACTATACAATTGAGTTCACTCCCTTACTAACATATACTGCAAGAGTTAAGAATGTACAATTGGCCAGAACTATGACTTTCTATGATTTCAGAATTTAAGCCAGTTTCTAAAAAAAAACCTGAATTTGCATGATGTGCACACCCACATGTCTGCACAGTTATCAGAAATCACACAAAGAAATAATGCTTCTTAACAAAAAAAGAGTAATTTATCTGTAATGTTCAATTTCTATCACTGCAATCAAAAAGACTTTATTTAACTCCTTTAGTTATCATAGGATACAGACAATACCTGTTCATTCAAGACTACTAATGCTTATGAGATGAACAGCAGCACACTCAACATATTGTATTTTGCAAGGTCAGTGCAATTTTCTAGCTGAAAAGGTTTCTTAAGAGCTAACGCGGAAGCAAACAAAATGAAGAACGTTAATTTCTAAGAACATGTATGTTTTACTAAAATTCTCACAGAAATAAGACAAATATGTAAACTTCAGAATTTTAAACATAGCAGAAATGGTCCTATTATAATTACTAGCACAGACAGGTAATATTATTCTACCTTAAATAAAAGCATAAGACATTCAGGTTCCCCCCTCTAAATTATAATAGGTACATCAACAGACAGATTTCAGACAGCATATCTTTCTGCGACTGAGCAACTCTCAGCAATCTTCTCTAGATATTCCTGCATCTGCAAAGACACCGCTGGCTTACACATGTCCCGAAACCACACAAAAATATCAAGAGCAGATATAAGCAGTGATCCTCCTCAACAAAAACTATATTCAAAGAGGAAGAAATTACAGAACATAGCATGAGCTTTTCTCTTCCTTCTCTGTGCATGGGCAGACTGAGGCAAATGCGAGATGGAAAAAAGGGGAAAAGCTTCAAATTCCAGACAACTAAAAATTAGGGGGAGCAGTTTGTATTTCTTTTCTTCTTATTAAGTCTTGCTATTATTTTTTTGCCTATAAAATGAGCCTTCTGAATGCCAGTGCTTCCCCACAGATATACTGTCATCTTTGAGCAGTGTTAAAGACTGTGCATTCTAATCTAAGTGGACATGAGACGCTATATACTGTACATGTGAGTAGCACAGCACATTGTGTTTGCTTCAGTGAGAATATTTACACTATAAATACACATCCATTGTTTGAAAAATCAGAGAGCGATCTGAAATATAAGGATGTGGTTAAAAATATAAATATTCTCACAAAAAACCTTTCCACAACCTTGGACCAGTGCTTTTGAAGGAATCTAACTCTACAAAGGTATTTTTTCCATTTGAAAAGGGATTCAGCACTGAACACATTATTTCGTAAAGGACCACAAATAACAATTGCATTTCAACAGTCTATAAAATTAAATAAAATAAGCTCTTCAAGATCCAATTTTAAATCCTCCAAATAAATAAATTTATTCAGAAGAAACACCTAAGTATTGAAGGCCATAGTTCAGCAAAGGAATTGAATACTGAAATAATTTTCACCAAAATACACATTTCATAGTTTTGACAAATAGGCAGAAGTTTAGGTCTAAAATTCTTCACTAAATCAAGGCCTACTCTGAGACTAAACAATAGTGGCACAATGTGAGTGTTCACCATTCATCAACAGATGCATTTCTGCAGCTTCTAATATTTACCCAGCCAACAGGAGACAGCAGCTGCAGAAGTTTTCACAGCCCACACTGTCACCTTGCACAAACTGCAGTCCAGGCTGGGGGTGACTTCCACTGCACACAAGAACACAATTCGTATCTTGGGAAATAAAAAAAGAAAAAAAAAGTACGGCAAGAAAAGACAGTCTACAGCCACACATCTCTCTTATTACAGAAATTTGAGAGGGAAATGAAAAAAAGAAAACATTTACAGACATGTTTCCAGAATACAGAGTCATGAGAGTTTTACAAAAGAATCCAAAATCTCACATTGTGAGAGGTTAACATGCCTGCTGGAAGATTTGTGAATTTTCTGTATTAGTATATACAAATGTTCATACAAAATTCTGGCACAGATGCTACAAATCTCTGTGCATGTGTGTGTGTGTGTATTGCAATGTCAATACAGTGGAAAAATATGGCTTAGTTATGACAATGGCTGAGGAGCAGAATAGACTATCAGACAACCAGATAACCTTACTACAGACGTGTGTGTCTTTCATTTCTAATTGCAGCAAAATGGGGGGCAAAATACTAGAACTGCCTACCCTCTAATTCTAATGCATTGGGTCTAAAAAGTAGTTAAGGTACTGCAACAAGAACAATCTCCGTGCTTCTAGCAGGTTGAATGATAACCCTTAAAGGCATCCCATTAAAAGCCAACAAAAAGATTCTTCACCTCTTTCTCTTCTCTGCTCTATCCCCTTAAAATGAATGCTGCAAATTATTAGCCAATGCTGGCAATTGGAGAATGAAGCAGCTTGCATGCGGGTATATTTTCACAGTGATTCTAATCTGAGAAATTTACTTGCTCTTCCCCTTCTATCTGATAAACTATACATTCAAGCGTTCTCATTAGTGTTCGGATCACCAAAGAGAGCTGGAGATGAATCAGTCCATCCACCCCTCCTCTCTCTGCTCTGTCGAGATTATTTCATTGAAATGTTCATTTTCATCCCTGCTGGCAACATTAGAATGGAAGTATTTAACCTGTTTCCATTACTTATACAAATTACCATTATAGGGTAGGACAGATGTTAGAATCATGCCACATAACTGACTTCCATACATTCTTTACAGGGAGGATAAGAAGAAGGAAAGCTGTTAGATCATATTATCCAGTCTCAATAATGTTCTCTCTCCTCCCAGATTCATTAACTTCCAACATCAACATTTCCCTTTCTTTCTGCGTTAAAATGCTCCGTTTCCTTGAGCTCATTTAATTTGGAGCAGGAAATCTTTGTCAGAAATAATTTTTTGATCAGGTGCTCTAACTAAGGGGCAAAGGGAGGCTGGGGAAAGAATAAAGAAAAGCGGGGGGGAACCCAACACCTTGTCGAAAATGTTATTTCTCTAACATGGATGATGAAAGAGAAGTCAGTTAAGACGCTGGTACTCAAAGATGGCTGTCACTTCAGATAGGGGATGGCACGACTCACCTAGACAGGTGATGCTTTGGTGGAGAAAAGGCTTGCTGCATTATTGAGAGCACCAAAGATCAGGATGACAAAGACTGTAGGCCCAGGGTGCCTGGGGCTCCTAGAGAAGAGACTTCAGCAGGCACATGAATTTCAGCCTCCATTTGCATCACTAACTAATAGTGAAGTACAAAACAAAAGTTCAG
>VWZG01007574.1:280331-310607 GCA_013396735.1 Grallaria varia
GGAGCAAAACCAACTCAAGAGTCACAAATCACTTGACCTGCGGGTGGTAAAGGAGATCCAGCTCTGAGAGATCCTCGTCCCATTTTATGTTTTTAGCATTGCCAAATAAGTCCTTAAGCAAAATTATGGGATTCCTTCTGCTTGTCACATAGTTTCACTTTCAGAGAATATATTATTCACAACAAAGGCTGGTGGTTTTGGTTTTTTTGGCTGGTTGGAGATTTTTACAATAAAACAGACTTTCATCTATGTCTATGGGAAAAAAAATCCTTGTTTGTACAAACTCTGGTTCAAGCAGGAGAACCATGGAGAGGCCTCTCATGCAGTGCGCTGCCTACAGGATTTCCAACTTCACAAGGGTAAAGGAAAGATAAGGCAGTTGGTTTCAATACCTAGCTTTATGAGGAAAAGGTGAGGATATGCCACTTGGACTACGTGTTTGTGGTTTCTCCTGCCGTTTCCTCATTTACTGGATATATATCATAGCCAATGTGGTTTACCCTCAACGTAACCCCTTCTGCGATGAAAGAAACATCAATCACTCACTAACGTGGGTTTTAGCAATGTAAGTTCATGACACCATAAAATTTGGGAAGTATAGGGACAGTGTGCACTGATAAAATGCCAGTGTCACTTGCTTAAATTAAGAAACACATTCAGATCTGGTTTAAACTCAAATTAAGAAAGCCATTTGATAAAAAGCTTATTTTTCAAACCAAAATTATTCCCAGCACTATCACATCACATGATCAACCAGAAGACAGGTCCACTGTAGAAAATCCAGGAAACATACTTGCTCTGCTTCTTACATTCAAAAGAATTCCTTTAAAAAAACCACCAAAATGAACAAACAAACAAACAAAAATCTACACCTTGCAAAATAGACAAATACAAGAGAAAATTTAACTTGCATTATGCCAGGAAGATGGATGAATGACAAATAAAAAAAATAATTAAAATAACTAAAATAATTAAAATAGAATGCAGTCAAACATCACTAAAAATTATTAGGCTAATGGCTAAAATCTAGAGCTTGAAAAAGGTTAAAATTTTAGTATTTTTGTCTATCAAGGAATAAAGGTATCTTCTTGTTACAAGATATAACAATTTAAGGTGAGGTGGGGGGAAAAAAAAAAAGCCAAAAGCCAACTGCCCAAACCCCTAATCTTTAACACTTCTTTGAAATATGACCTCCCACGTCATTTAATTTTTGAAAACCCTAAGGTCATGTAACACACTTTCTCTGTCATTTGTAAGTACATTAACTCAGTGGCCATATGACAGTGAAATTATGATAATGGGCTGCTAAAATGGGTCATGCAGACACTGTGTTTCATGTTAGCTTCAAACAACAGTGAGAATATAGTCCAAATCAAATATGACAGTACAAAAGCACATGGTTTACTTTTCTCAAGGCTCTGCCAGTGACTGGGAAGCAGGATGCAGTCACTATACACAAGTGTATTAGTAGAGTTTCCCGCCTATGAACTGCCCTTCTCTCCCCATCCATGATGCACTAAAAGAAAATGGCCATGATGAAGAAGTAAACTTTTTAATAAAAGACTGTATTATTCTTTGCAAGGTTTTCCCTTCCACAATGCAAAGGTTATCCCTAGACAAAGCCCACATTTTTAAAATGCAAATAGTTTCATATAAGAACACCAAGAATAACACAAAATAAATCAGGTTTTGTATTTTTAAAAGTATACAATCATTAGCAAGCACTCATCTGTCTGCACCCAAAATTCAATGGATACTATTGCCTGAAGCCTATGTTCATCAANTGTTGAATGACAAAATGATCTTGAAGTGCATGCTTCAGGGACAGTTTGTTTATATTCCTGATTGTATCCATCTACAGGATCAGGAATCTATTTGCAAAATTCAAGCAAAGATGGCACATCAGGGTTTACTTGTCCTTTCCTGTTTCATACGTAGTGTTGCAGATGGGAGGAAAAGGAGTGCAGTGCTGAGACTCCTAAAGACGATCTGAAAAAGCAGGCCACCCGCACAGGATCAAAACCCCTGCACCAGTTAAAATCACACAACTGCATTTAACCCATTGATTTTTTTACGATATTAATGCTCATTAACTACCTGTAATAAAAGCACAATTTTCTATAAAAAGCCCTTTTCTCTTTCTTTGTCTTTTCTGCACAATTTGAAAACTGTCAGTCTAATAGTTCCTAAGAGAACTCAAAGCAGTACGGTTGACGAACACAAAAGCACAGGAACACCACTGCATGCAAAAGTTAGCTGAATAGCACAGATAATTGCTTAGACAATTATTTTGATAGAAGTCCTGCTGAAAGGTCCTATATTTTACCATACATGTGAAGTGTACATGACCCATCTCCAACATGTGAGCTCTATGTTGGATGATAACTGAGCCAGTGACATTTTGCTTTTTCTTTCTGTTCAATATGATAAATAACATGCACAGCTAGCTAAAAGGAGAATAGGCAACCTACATTGCCAGGCTCATGTTTATTTTTAAGCAAACCCTGTCTGTCAGACCAGGGGAGAAATCAAGTTACATAATTTATGTAAGGGGTGTCCATTATGTACACAGTAATGTAGCAGTCTGCGAGAAGACAAGCAAGTAGCAGCGAGAGAAGTTGCTCTTGAGGAAGATCACATTGCCCAGCTCCAGCCCATGAGCTTTCTGAGCCTTATGCAGCCTGACTGACAATGAGATTTAATGTAGCCTAACTATAGTAGCCTTGAGCAGAGATGCAATTATAACAGGAAGGCATGGAGAGTTTTTGTGTATTAGACTGTATCAGACGGTTGTATCAGTGGCGTAATCAGCAAATGCTTGCTCTTCCAGGCTCTTGCCTCTACCACCTGAAAATTCAGAACGTAAGAACCTTCCACTACTAAGAACTTGAGTAAACGTCAAGTTTTTGTTTTCCTCAATACCACAAAAAATGGCACAGCTAGATTTGACATGCATATGCAAATCAGCACAGAAGAAAAAAACCCAACTGATTTTCCTTCACACTAGATTACTGTATCTGTATAAAATGTTTGATATAAACACCTTGACTAAGAAAAAAAACCCACACCAGTTCTGTGGTTTAATTGGCAAGATAGACTTAACAAACATAGCAGTGCTGGAAAAGGTTATTGTCTCACGGCAGATAATAACAAAAATGTACAATGCTATAATGGTCAGAAAAATAATAATTCACCTTAAGTTGCATTTTAACATACTTTTATAATTTATACAAACAAGATGGGGAGGTACTTTACAGTATCTGAGAATATTATATCAATTACAAATAACTGGTTAATAATATCGTATATATAATACAAAACAAATTTAAATATTTCTACAGGTGAAAAAATCGCCATGGCTTTTCAATTTGTTGACACTTGAGGTGTCATGAATTGCAATATGTCACTTAGTGCTTTGACATTCAGTTTTTCTTGGCCTTAATTAATGCTTTCATTTCAAAGAGCTTTGAGTATGTGAATCTAACGCCTAACAACTGCACCCACCCTCCAAAAAAATTCAAACCATTTTATTTCACTGAGATGATAACCAGCCCAAATGTTAACTAAATGTGTGTTTATGCAGAGTTTAGAAGGAGAACTTTTGGCAAGAGTAAATAGAGACTGTTATTTTGACCGTATTTTTCATAAAACACATGTTCACACAGAACTACAAAAGGCATACATTCAGATTAAATATAGGCAAAAAGCCCAAAACCAATCCAAACCTATAAATCACAAAAGAAGTCACCAAATCCTGTATTAACTTCTACAACCCATTCTAAACTTCTTTTTTAACCCTCATGATGGGTCTAGATAGATACTGTGTGCATTAAAGTAGCACAGAAATATACCTCTATCTAGCACTAACATCTTTAATTTTTCACTTCCATGGCAGACATTTCCAGATAGTCTAGAGGTCCAGAAATTTTATCTTGCCAACACAAAAGCAACTGAAGTACCTGACCACTTACGTCTTCGTATTTTAAAATTCGTGACAGACGCAAAGTAAATTTTACTAAAGACTATATAATCAATAATTTGTTCAAAACATTTTTCCCATGGAAAGTTATGATGTTATTTCAAGCAACTGCTTATTACTATGTTATAAAGCATATTCGTCTGCAATATTCTGTTCAGGATCATGAAACCTTGGCAGCCTGATACATTTGCTCTTGATATACAGCAAGAAGTAACCGAGTTTGGGACAGTAATAAAAAGGATTCATCACTTTAAAATAGTTTAACATCCATTGTGTGCATTAAATGCTGGAGAAATGTTTGCAGGAGGTACTGCAAAAGAGCCACAAATCTAATTCTTTTCCCTGGTCTGATTGATATAATCAGGAATTCATTTAAATGGTCCTTTAGTGAGCTGTCATCAAACTGCAGCCCATTCACAGAAGGTTAGCTAATTAATGAACTCTTGATTGAAGATTAATTTGGCAACGCTTTTTAATTTTCGCCTTAAAACCATGACAAACAATGATGTATTTTAATTAGAGCTTCAACTATAGCTGTGTGCTTTATATACATCTCTGATATTGTAAACAGATCACATCTATTCATTGATAAATAGATAATAATGTTTAATTATCTGGAAATTAACAAAAGACTAACAACGTATCCTTATTTTGCACATGCAGAAATAACGTATGTCCATAAAATGAAATGTCTTATTGAAGAAAGGAGATTCCACTACTGCACTTCCAAAATTCTTCTGTAACACACTGCTTTAATAAGAACTACTCAGTGCTAATTAAAAAGAAAGATACAAGCGGGTGTATTCTGTACACATACCTACAGATGTAGTAATCCAACTATCCAGCATAAACCTGCTTCTTCTACCATAAAAATCATTCTCTTTCCATGTAAACTGTGATATTTCTGCACAATGATCGGTGATTTATTTGTGAAATTGCTAGAATAGGGAAGCCACATAGAGGCCTCAAAGCCCTCAACCAAGGTAAATAAAATGTCATAATATATTTAGCTAATAATAATGGAAAAAATAGAGAAAAATATCATCAGAAGATACCAGGAAACAAATAGGAACGCAGAGGAATAAAATTCCTAGCATTTCTTCTCCCAAAAAAAGGTCACTGTTCACAGTGTTGCAGCGTAAATAATGGTAGCAAAATTAACAGAATTTCAGAAAAAGTGCAATCACATTATTTTACAATTTCACATTTTAATTTTCAGGACTGACTTCCATTTACAACATTTTGTTTTGTTTTTCAAAAGACACGGCCTTTAATAGCTTTTCTTTTGTGTGCCATTACCCTCAACTCAGTTATTCTAACCACAAAAAGGCTGCAATGAAACACCATCGTCAAGAGAAAGCAGCAGCAGCAAGTTCCTTCATACTGTCTGTGTTTTTGTTTATGTTTGCTTTAAAGACAGAAAAACGAAATAGCATTTAAGATGCTCATAATAACCATGCTCACAAGTAACACAATCAATAGCTTGTGGTTTTTCAGAAATCATTTTCAACTAACTTGTCTTCTAACACTGGAGACGTAGAGTGCTTTCATCTGTTTGAGATCTGGCCTTTAATTGCTTCAGATTAACATTAAAATGCTTTAATGTTCACCAAAAATGCCTTCACTATAATTTCATGCATTTTATTTCATTTTAAATACTGTTATATATTAATGACAAAATATTCACCGATAACAGCAAAGGTAAACCTGGAAATTAATTCTAAGAAGGTCTCACTTCCCCATTGATTATGTAGTCAGAGCTTAGTTAGGCAGGTGAAAGGTTCTGAATCAAACCAGTCATCTTTGCCTGAACACAAGAAACTCATAGCACATGCATGTGCTTATCCACCGAAGTTGTTTTTGACAGATGAATATGTGAGCCTTTCTGTAGAGAAATAACATGCAGAACACTGGACCCAGGCATGAAGCGCAGAACGAGGTTGGGGGTTTCTGCAATTGTGTCTTTGTTTTTCATTGACTTTACGACAAGTGATGTTTCTCGGAAGTTTATGGACAGTATAATCAAATATCATGGAAAACATGAATTCTTGAACATTTCTGTAGTGCAGCCATGTCTTAATAAGGAGACAAATCCCAATTCTGAACAGACATCTAAACAGATACAGAGTATTCCTAACTTAATTCTTATTTACTGTGTCCCAAGTGTCACTACTGTTAGAATTATGGCCAGATACCATTATCCCCTGTGGACATATGACCTCTGATACTTCAGTTCAGTCACATTTTTGTTCATATAGAACACCTGTGGCAAGCACATCAACAGCTAAGCAAAAAGTAGTACCACAAAATCATGCTGCGATTTGTTTCCTCATGTGACTTGCTATCTGGAAAAGTGCAGGAGAAACAGCAGGAGCAACCTGTCCATGTACAAGCAGATGCTCCTAGAGCTATGCAAACCAATACTGCTCTGATGACTAACACCTGTGCATAAACACAATATATTTTGCCAAAAGTAAGTGCATAAAGTAAAACAGATAAAGGTAACATCTAATTCTGCGTTCACTATAACAGGTCCAAGCTCATGGATTCTCCTCACATAAGATGGGTGAAGGAGAGGAAAGAATTTCGCCCACTAATTGCACCTTTTTGATCCAGCAACTATTCCCCTAACCAGGCTGTAAAGAAGGTAAAAGGTTAGAGGATAAGAGATCAAATAATGTAAAATCAGTGCCATACAAACATTTGAGAAATAACTTTCATCGGAGCTGTCTAGACTCAGATGTTTAAAATCACCTGTGTGAAAGGAGAAAGGCAAAAGGGGAAAATCATTTCCTTGTTCCAAAGGAAATGTTAGATTTCTTTTACAATTATTTTAGTTTGAGTGGGTTGTAGAGAGCATTAAAGAAAATGAACAGAAAAAGTGTTTTCATCACTTGTTACTTCATGCTTGAAAAGCAAAACTACTGTTTCATTTTAATAGTTCAATCTTGGCTTCTATGTACTCCTCGGTGCAGAACACAGGCACTGACAATGTAGGGAAAAAAATGTGTGAAGTTACAGGTAAAGGAGAGGGGCATGACACATGTTATCAAACAGTGTTTTTCCCTCCCACTGCAGGGGCACAGCAAGTTCTCATCCAGCCCTGCAGTGGAATGCTTTTCACTACCCGGAATGTTCTCCAGAGTACATGCAGCAAGTCCTCGGCCGGGTCCTCAGATCTTCAGTGACGGCTCGGTGACTTAGTCGACCACTTACTCAGTACTTTTCAGTATGGTTAAGTAGCACATATATCTGCTATCATAATTAAACAAACAAACAAAAAGGCAAAGGCCACAATATAAACCATACTTATTCCTTTTATTTGGAGAAGTGGGACCGTGTTTAGATTACAACTTCTGTTGCTGCCTCACAGTGTGTCTTGTAAAACTCTTAGGACCTTCTTCTACTATGGGATGCATATCCTCTGCAAAATACTGCCTACCCTTATTGGCACCAAGGGTAAATCATAGGAGGTACTGAGCAAATCACAGAAGGAGGCCCTTATTCACTATGTCATCCCGCTGTTAAATCTTCGCTAAAATGTGAGGGGAGACCTCGAGGCTTTGCCTTTTGCTGTTTGGTCTTTTCATAAAAATTATCAAGTGTGTGGATGGTGAAAATGCAAATCTGTGAGGGTTTGTGTTTTCTGATTCAAACATGAATTTATTTAAACAAGGAACCCTGTAACTATATTAGAATACTAAAACAAGAGGTCATGAAACCACAGAGGATACTCATTTTTCATCAATAACAATAAGAATATTCCTACTTAGCTGGGAAATGGTAAACAAGCAAGTTATCTGCAAAAACTATTTTAATCACACACCTGCTTACAGAAAATACTATACATATACATGATACTAATTTGCAGCTGTAATAGAAAATAAAATCTAAATTTTATGACTTGGTTTTATCTATCTGAAGAAAAATACAACATCGCATAATGGATATTCTATTACTTAAGGAATAACAAACAATACTGTATCTATTATGAAAGATTCATGGCACACTCAGATACCTTTAAAGCAGAAAACCTTAGATATCTCATAAAATGCACTTCTTTACCCTTTGGATGGACTGCAGTTACAGACAAAAGACCTTCCGACATTTCATACAGCATTAAACAGACACCAGATTCTGGCTGGATTAACATTTCCCATCCAAGCTCCTTACACTATACTGCCTGTTTCATTCATAGGAAAACACCATGGAGTTCAAGAGTGAGCTTCCTCTGCGTATAAGAAAGCTGACTGCCACTCATGGTCAGGATCTCCCTTCCCTACAATTAACCTAAAAATACAAATCTGAGATTTAAGGTTGCAGATTTTAAGCCAATTGATTATTTAAAATTTAGGCACAAATTTAAATGGCCTAGGAATACTCATATATTTAAAGAAAGCTGTATGCCTAACCTTCGAGAAATGAAGTTACTGTCTTTCTGACATACTTGTCAACAGGACTTGTATCCACATCAGAAGAACCTGTACAGATGGTTCACAGTTGCAAAAAGAAGACTTGAGCCTCACTAACACCACCAGAAGCCACACAAAGTAAGTACTAGACATTCCAAACTATTACAGATCACTACAGAAAGCTAACATTTCCTAAACTGCTTGAAACATAATACACAGTAAATTAAATACATTGTTCCAATGATCCTTCCAGAGCATAAGCTTCCATTTTAAAGAATTTCAGTATTTGAACTCAGTAAAAATAATGTATCATGCATATAATGTTTACGTTAACTTTTCCTGCCTTTAAGAGAATACAGTCACCTAGTCTGAAACTCTTTTAATTTTTCCTTAAAAGACTTAAGGAAAAGAAAGATTGAGTTTTAAAGGTATTCTTTAGTTTTGGGGTGCATTTTTTGTTGTTTGGTTTTTTTTTGTCTGGTTGTGTTTTTTTTTATTTAGGAAATACCATTTACTGATATTTTTTTGCTTATTATTTGAAACACCTGAAACTAACATGGTCCCTTTTTGTTTACATCTGCATTCATATACTGGAATCAAAGACATGGCTGAAATGCTGGCAGTGCTAGAATTCAATTTACTGCCGGAGCTTGGATCAGTGAAGGGGAGATTTTCCTATGTGGCTTACCAAAACAAGGTCTTTCTGCACTAGCACAGTGCAAAAAATCCCACCAGTGCCTGTAAGAACTGAGACCCCTGAACGAAGTAGCTTTTTCAAAGGAGATCTTGTCGTATATCATTAATCTTTGTTTTCAAATATAGCTAAAGAGGAAGAGGCAGCAATTCACATAGTCTACCACAGCATTAACCAGTAGAAAGTCAGACTTGGGGCTGGCACACTCCGGAGCAGAGTTCCCTCCCTCTTGCCTGCTTTTGCCCATTGCCCCTAAGAGCTACTTCTTTAATTGTTTACCTGCTTTCAAACAACATGCATTTGTCTGCATTCTTGGGCTTAATAATTATAATTATAAATCAATGTGCATTAATAAGTTTATAAGAGCTGAGTTGGATTGCTGTTTATGACACTCTAAAATACGTTATCTGAACAATCCCAAGAGGCTTCTATTATCTATTCTCCAAATCATTTTATGATTATCATCTCATAATCATTTCAGAAAGAAATAGGCAAAACAGATTTGTAAACATCTATTCAATTTCTCAGTATTGTAATTCGGCATTTTCTCTCCCCATCCCACTACAGATACTTAAAAATAACGTAAAAATCAATCTTCTGCCCAGGTTACAGAGCACAGAAAGAGATATTTTGGTTCAAATAGGCATGGTGACATGCATGTTAAGGGCAGTAATGTAGCCAGCTCTGCATAACCTCAAATATAAGGGCAGCTCTTACTGAACAAGAAGCATACCTTTAGGTGTCCCTCAAATGTCTTGATGGTTGATGCTTCGACATAAGGATGATTAAGGAACCACACATCCTACCAAAATACTGCACTCTAAAACTTGGAATAAATTCCTCTTTCCCTAGCTGCAACATTTCTGAGCAGGGCTTTAGCACTCCATTATTGTGAATGTTTTTTGGCCCAAGGCAAAAAATATTGACAAAGTTCCACCTCCAAGACAGTTATTGTCTCTGTATACTTGATAGCAGCCTTCAAAAGTTCACCTGCCAGTATTAAATCCTTGGTTTGGGTGAGAGGAGTAAAAATTTGCTAGCATTCCAAGCTATTTTACTGTAGCAGCAGCTATGGCAGCAAATCAAATTGTTCTTTCAATTAAACCAGTTCAGTGCCTTAGAGAGGAAAGGTCTAGACTTGCCCTTCCCCAAAAAAACCCGCAGTTTATGCCGTCTGAAGGTTTTACTACAACTGAGAGGAAAATGTTCTTATTCCAGTGGTCAATAACCCACGTCACAAAATAAAATGTATTTCAAGCCATTTGTGTGTAACTGACAGTCTTTGCCAGAAGTCTGTGACATTCAAGAAGGCCAGATGCCAAGATCTCCAAGGAGGCCATCACCAGATTTGAACCTTCCTGTTGTCAGCAACATGCATCAGAGGATTTGCTAGAAACTGGCAATACACTGCAACTTATCAGAGAGCAGGATCAAACAATGTATCGTGATAATTTCCCAGATTTAAGTAGGCCAGAAAGAGCACTTTGTGAGGTACTAAAGCATCTCAATAGGAAGTACTCAGACAAGTAAAACAGGAGCCTTATACCAGGGCCTTGTAAGAGCAAGGAAAGGAAAGGAAACCTCATTTGTAGAAAACAAGTATCACCATGACTGTACTGAGGCAAAACATTACGATACAAATTTAGCTGGTTCTGGCTGAACACCATAAGAGCTTACTTTATTATGTGCTCTGCATGAAGATATCTATGCAAACACAGCAACTGCCCCACATACACACAGAGTTTGTATACACATGGGACATGGAGTGACAGCAATGATCTACCTGCTCTGTGCTCCTTTTGTGTTGTTTTTGGTTTTTTTACCACAGCTTTCACTCACTGTAAGGATGGGGGAAATGACAAAAATGACATCTGCTAACAGAATATATATAACTGCCACTGTACAACAGAGGGGGCTTAAAGAACTATATGGCAGGGTCCCTTTAAATGAGATGGCCATGGCAAGACAAAGATGAAAACCAAATGACCCCTCACGGGTCATCTATCCAGGTTAGAGAGGAGGTCATTGAAGGGGCACTGCAAAAAGTCATGTACTCTGCATGGGAAAGCAAAAGAATGTCAGAAACCAGAATTTCACTGGTTTTTACCTCAGAGGCAGCAAACTCTTTCTCTGATGGTTTTTTAAAGAAAATTTTAAAATATCGCAACACCAAGCTAACATCTTAGTTTGAAAGAGAATGTCAAATCCCCTACTCTTCCTGTAAACACTTCATATTGCCATCATAGCAGGAGATGGTCCCAAATCAATTTACATTTACTCTACTATAAACAACTTTTCCTGCAGCTGCCCAAAAAAGTAGCCTTATATTCAGAATTTAGAGATACTGTCACCTGCCCAGCATCAGAATTACACTAGATGTGACTATGATGTCCAAGCTTTCTCAGAAGTAAGTCCACCCCTCTCACTTAATTTAATGAAAGTTCAGGACACTCAGTATCTTGCAGGATCTTGAGAGGAGACTCTTCCCCTTTTCTTGCCCCAAATTTGCTCACTAGATAAAATCTAATCGTATCTCACTTACTTTACCTATATAATATTTTCACTGGGCAATTTTAGTATGTTTCTGAAAATGTCAATGTTCCATTTCTCTTTTCTAATTAATATTTCTACCATCTTCCTCTCTTTCACCATTTTCTCCATCCCTTCACTTGCATACACACACATAGAGACTCCCCCATGCCAAAGGCAGAGGAGTAAATCCAGCTTCTCTTCACTGATTATGGGCCTGGTTTTAATTTGTGCAATAGTCCTTTCGATAACAATGCCTAGTTAAAACATCCATTAAAAGTCTGTATCAGTCATTTAATGGAGGAAGAATCTAATAGGGTTCCATTGGAACTCCTCCATTAACTTCTAAGAGAATTCTTTCTTATAGTCAGTGTTGTAAAACAGGGATATTTCACAAATTTAAGACCAGTCTCATTCTCCATGGGGTGATAGTTAGGTCACTGCTTCCCAATCTTTTTTGGGTAACTACATCAGTTCACCATTTCAGTTGCAACAATCAGTCTCTTCACAACGTATTAATTGCAGCTTGTACTCACTAGTTTTCACTAACTCCGAATCACAAAGAGCCCTGAGAGTATCAGTTGCATGGCTGGTCATAATGCACATAATAAAAGGCATAGACACCACTTTCTAAAAAAAAACATATTACCAGTCACTAACTACAAAGGACCAGGCTCACCACCATAACTACTAATCTGTCTAACTTTTATTCAGGAACCTAAACTCTCAACCACTGAGATGAGTTTCTGTGTAATTAGAGATCTTGGCAGATCTGTTTATAAACTACATGTTATCTCTACCAGAATATACAGCAGTTACTTGAAGAACTGCTGTACAGGCACTATTTCCTTCCACACTGAGGTTTATTGGGAAAAAACAGGGAGCAGCAAAACTGAGACCATCTTCCTGCATTCATCAGCCACTCGATACTGTTACAAGATTGTCATCTTGGCAATTATATTATGCTCTTTTGTAAGTGTATCTCAAAATCTTTAACATGGGAAGGGTAACTGCTGCTACGTTAATTTTACAAGTGCAAAAGCTAAGGCACAGGAACAGAGTTCAGGTCTTTTAATTCCCAGCCTTCAAGAACAATGTTGAAGGCACTGGGAATTGGCAGTGTTCCTTCAAGACTTGCTTAAAATAAGGGAATATTCTGGTTCTTGGCCAGACTCTGAGTGGGGGAAGTACAGTTTAACTCTCTAGCATGACAGATCTCCTCCAGCTACAGAAGCATGAGGTACAGGTGCATGTGGGAAATGAGAAGGGATTTAAGCAGGAGATTCCAGCCTGAACAAGTGAATCACCGTAATGGAACAGGCCAGGACCCCCAACTTCCACTGTCGACTTCAAATCCCTCTACCCACAGAAAGCAGGGGAAAATATTGTCAAGATTATCCTCCTGTCACACTTACAGAATTAAGAATTTCATTAATCACCAAGGAGTTCAAAGATCCCGTAAATCTGATTCTGTTCGTGCTTCCGCCAGTTTGACACTGATGCAGCTGTGAATCCACTGGCTGCAAATGAGGTACCCTAAACTGCATATGCATAACTGAGAGGAATCTAGTTCATAAATGTTATGATTTTCTCAGTCTCAACCAGCAATTTCAGCAAACTTGAGCATGAGGCCTAAAATCAACATGGCTTGTGCAGCAGAGTCTCTTCAGAAGAAAATAAGAATGATGGAATTTTTTTCCCATTACACCTCACACAAGTATATTAAAAAAAAAAAAAGGTAAAAATCAAACTGCAATCAACTGTCACTAAGATGCATGTAGTTGTATACACACCTTTCCCAAGAAACAGAATCGTTCAGCTTTTGGCTTTGTGCTTCATAATACACTGAACTAAGCAGACACTTTACTACCACCCTACATAATTTTACTCACAAGTTTGTTTATACATAAACACACACTCACAAGTTTTTCTCAGGCTATATAGTATGCCCCAGAAGCACAGACAAAAAAAGGAAAAAGATGAAAGAACAGTGCTCTCTTTCTTCACCACTTTTATTATTTAAAAAAAAAAAAAAAAAGAGAGAGAGATTTTTGGAGCATAATTTTTTGTTTGTTTGTTTTATCAACTTGTTCATTATTTGCCACACGAATAAAGAAATTGAAATTACTCCTAGGAAAAGCCAGTTAAAAGCGGAAAATGGAAGACCAAGTTACAGACTTTTTAAAAATACTAAAAAGAGTCTCAAGAAAAGAGATTATTAAGAAAGAATTAATTTTTATACACTCAAAATCACATAAGTTTCACTTCTGGAGAACTTTTTTCAGCTGTTTCAAGAAGCGCATAACCACTGGAAAACGCAACCACGGCATCTGAATGGAATAGTAGAGGTTGTTTTCTTACACAGGAAATTTGTGACAAGAATATATCACAGGAAAAACTTAAATAAATCTCAATTTAGTCACTGAGTCTTAGGTTATATCAAGATTACACTATGAATGCTCTTCAATCTATTTTCCACCATACAGCTACACTTGTATCTGCCCTTCCCTTCCGCAGCTTACCACCCATTAATGTATCCTTGAAACTGTACATTGTGATTGTACATCTCAGCATCTCACTGAAAAAACTAAGTGGCAGAAACAGTACCAAAGTAGCAGATCCCTAGTGCTACTGAACCAAGAGCATAGAGGGAAAGGCTGGTTTAGAGAAAATCCAAGTCATTCTTCAAGAATTTTTTCTTTGAGAAGCAGGGAAACTCAGGAATAGATTCCTGCGCAGCACTTCAGAAGGATCTCAAGAGACTGGAGAGAGGGACAGAGAACTGTCTGAAATTCAAAGAAAGGCAAATGCAGAATCCTGCACCTAGGGAGGAATAACCCCAGGCAACAGTACAGGCTGGGGGCTGACGTGATGGAAAGCAGCTCTGCTGAGAAGGACCTGGGGGTCCTGGTGAACAACAAGCTGCCCATGAGCCAGAAGTGTGCCCTTGTGACCAAGAAGGCCAGTGGTATCCTGAGGTCCATCAGGAAGAGCATTGCCAGCAGAGCAAATCACCTCTACTCAGCCCAGGTGAAGCCGCATCTGGAGTGCTGTGTCCAGTTCTGGGCTCCTCAGTACAAGAGAGACATGGAGCTCCTGGACCAGATCCAGCAGAGGGAAAAAAGAATGATTAAGGGACAGAAGCATTACTTTGATGAGGAAAGGCTGAGGGAACTGGGCCTGTTTAGTCTCAAGAAGAGACAACTGAGAGGGGACCTCATCAATGTCTATCAGTATCTGAAGGGAGGGTGTCAAGAAAATGGAGCCAGCCTCTTCTCAGTGGTGCCAAGCAATAGGACAAGAGCTAATGGGCAGATGCACAGGAAGTTCCACCTGAACATAAGGAAGAACTTGTTTATTATGTGGGTGGCTGAGCACTGGAACAGACTGCCCAGAGACGTTGTGGAGTCAACTGGAGATATTCAGAACCATCTGGACACAATTCCATGCAATGTGCCCTAAGATGACCCTGCTTGAGCAGGTAGATGGACCAGATGACCCACTGTGATCACTTCCAACCTTCCCAGTTCTGTGACTCTGTGATTTATCATCTGTGATTTAGCTTGCTGGGCAAAGTTGAAGGCCCATAGGATGAACTGCTGGTGCAAGAGACATCTAAACTACTTTAACACTAGCATAGCAGGTGAGGACAACATCGTCTCCAACTACAGAATGGCGCATTTCTACAGGAACTGCATCACTTCAGAACATTTCACTGTATGGCTTTATAGCAGCCAGCACTGGTGCTCAGGAAAAAAACACCTCCAAGGAACTGCTTTTAGTTTGTGAAAAGAGAGGTAGCTAAAACTCTGCTCATTTCTAAGAACAAGCCCAGCAGCAGCTGGTGTAGGCTGCCAGTGAAAGCAGATTCCAACTATGAAGCTGAGATTGTACAGTTGTTGAAGAACATATTTAGCACAGGTAGCTCTGTTTGCAAGGTGCAATGCAAGCTGCTGCAGGTTGAGCTCTGGGTGACAGAAGTCCCTGACAAGAGGCTGTGAACTGTCCATCCTTTGCATAACAAAGGGCACCTGTCCAGGTGACCGGACACTCACAGATGCAGAAGGAGCTGATGAACCCAGACTCCTGCACACTTGGACCATACAGGTATAAAAGCTCAGGGTTTCCTTTATCCAGGGTGCCTCCTCAGAGGCACTTGGCTCAAGCTGTTGTTATTTAGTTATTGCACCAAGATTAAATTATTTGAAGGATCTGGACATCTGAGACTCTGCTATAAGAAACCTGGGGATGAGCAGGTAAGGAAACCTGACTGCGCTGACTGTGTGAGTGTGAGGTGTGTAGCTGCAAAGGGGCCTCAGTCCCGGCTGAGGTATGGTGCTAGTGTGACTGTCAGAGTGGATCCTGCACGGTCAGACAGGGAAGTTTACTTAACAAAGAAGCAGCTGAGGAACGCTGAGGTGTTCTCTCCGATGATGGAAGAGGTAATCCCCACTGCTGTGGGAATGGTGGCTTTCAGCAGAAGGGCAGCAGCAGAACAATGGTGGCAGTAACAAATTTTCACAGTTGTATTTGCTACGTATTTGGTCCCTGCAAAAGTATCACAGTGCTAACAGCACTGTAAACTCACAGACCTTTGGCAAGATGCATATAAAATACAAAGGCATAGAAAGATGGAAATGGGTAAGGTGGCATTGTGCAGAGGAAGAGGATTACAGAGATTATACATTTTTGCTGAATTTTCTTTGAAACTGCTACACTTAGTATTCTCCAGTCTAGAAACTCTCTTTAGGAGGAGTCAAAAGAGTACATTAAATTGTTTTTTAAAGTGCAAAACATCGCACGGATCTTCCTGGTTCAGTCCTTTCTCTACAGACTAATGTTTTCTTTCTGTGTGTTCTTTCCATATAGAAAAGACAGTACAAAAGGACAAACCTTGAAAGATGTATCTGATCTAAGCAAAAGTTTACGTGGAAGTACAGCATGTGAAGGAGTGCTTCCCACCTGTAAACAGAGCAGTTAATCTGGGGAACTAGGCCATTCACCTAAGGAAGTGAACCATACTTCATCAGAATCTACTAGAAATTGGGAACCTCCTAAAAGCAGATGCTGCTGATCACTTAAGGGAAAAGAAGGAAAGAAGATTAATGACAAAAATTTAGCTCTGTCCCAGGCAGATAATGGATAAGATGACATGTTTATCTGATCATCCAACAAGGTTTTTATTCCACCTACCTGAATCCAAATGGAGCAAAATAAAGTTCAAATTAAGAAGTACTCTTTAAGTATAATGTCACTTAGCAAAATGCGGTATAAATCATAAGCTACATACTGCCTGTAAGAGAATACCTACAAGTGATACTCTACAAGGGAGGATGAGAAAAAGCAGCTCATCATAGGCTATCGGTGAAAATGTAAGTAAGCTGGAAGTTGCCTAGTCTCAAGGGATATATGTGATTTTGTGAGGGACAGAGCACTGAAGAATCTGTCATGAATTGTGGACTATACTCGTAGCCCTAAAGACTAGACTTCACCTTTAGTGTGTCCCTTCTTACTTTTTACACCTTCATCATGACTGTCTACTTTGGGAGTAGAGTCTGTATTGAGTGTTTTTAGACAGCATCCAACTCATCCTGACTCGGAGTCTTTAGACAACAAAATGCTTGTTTCTCAAATCAAAAACAACAAAAGCAAATTTTACAAATATATAAATGCAACTTGTACACAAAGTCAAAGACTGTTCAGAAATCCAGGATTTAGATGTTCATGTAATCTGCTAGCTTTAATTCAAATAAACCAGGTACAACCATTCAAATGTATCTGATGCTCCATTTATCTTAAATTCAAAGCCACTCCCCCTACATTACTCAATCACATTCTTATCACTTGAGCATTAACTTTATTCTAAGATTCCATTTTAGTACAAACAAATATAGCAGACACCAGCAGAACTGCCAGAGATAAGTGAGCACTGGCTAATTTTAGAAATTTGTTTCAGTTTCTTTTATTTTTCCTTTTTTTTTTTTTTTTTAATCTTCCCAGAAATGGATCAATAAAGGAAATCTACCAACTCTGGAGAGCTCCAAAATTGAGAAGAACAGAAGAATGTTTCTGCAGGTTGATAAAAAAAGTCATATTACACAGGATACGACCACTCTGTAAACACAGAGGCCAAGGCGTCAAAAAAAAAAAAAGAAGTACAGAGTTTATTGGATACACCTCAACTGTAGAAACACCTGTGCGAACTACATCACTGACACAATTTAAGTGCAAAGTGCACAGTAATCGGACGGCAAAGTGTTAACAGTCAGTGAGTTGCCATGTAATTACTGTTGCATCCAATGGAGTTTCCCAGTACTGTATGTGCTGCACTGTTCCTGTTATTATGCGGTAACTATCAAATTACCATGTGTCATCACTGTAACATTAGGTTGATCCACTATGAAAATTCATTCTGTGCAACAGCAGTCGAAATTCTTCATTTTGTCCCTCTGGTGATGTAGACAGGTATATTACATACTGAGCTATACAAAAGGTTAGAGGACTAGGTTAGGCACTTCATAGATTAAACCTGATCAAACAGCCTCATTCTGCCACCTTTTCCCACTATGAGTTTCACCACTCTACTGCAGACGGGATAATACTTGACAGGGTACTACTATCTGTCCCAAAGTGATCATTTTCTCCTTAAATTTCCTGTAAAACCAACATCAACTTTCACTCCCTAAAGTAGTTACTATCTTAAAAAAATAGAGTAGAAAAGCAGGTTCTGCTTGCTGTAAATGGAGGGGAGTCAAAGATGTCAGGAGACCCATTTAGGACTTACAGTATTACTAATCTATTTTACTGCAGAACACTTCCGAAAATAATACTGTGATGGGAAGAAAGAGTATTAGGGGTTTTTTTTAAGGGATAAACAGAAATAGATTCATCATGGTAAGCTTTGGTTCACATGGTTTCTGCATCTTATTTCTGTGAAGAACAAAATTAAGTGTTAAAAGTGTTTTGAAATAACATTAGGAATACACACACAAGTCTTGGAAACAGCCCAAGTGAGGGAGCAAAACTTCAAGTGCAGCTCTCAACCTGGGAACCTCCCACACTACAACAAACTCATTAGCAACTGCTAACAAGCCACCTGGTGTGAGCTACATGATAAGTGAAAATATGATGGTGAGGATGTTATGAAAATGCTTATCACCCACCAGTGCATTCACTACAAGGAGTATTTTGCACACATATTTTACATTAACACTTGGAAGGTGCTCAGATGTTATGTGATTGGAAGCCCACGCGAGAGCCTGCACAGATGACATGGTAGTTTCAAGGGCATAGGATTGTTCACTATTAGCTTCACTGACATCCAAATAGGTGCACAGCCAAATTTATACACAAATGAAAGTCAAAGACATTAAGGGGACAAAGACAATTGGGTAATTATGTAAATAAAATCTGAAATATTATAAAAGATTTATCAAAATGAGGACAGAGTCTTTTCTTACCATGATTAGTTAGCACATAGCAGAATCCCTGAGAAGACAAGCCAATTACTGTTTTGCACAGGTTAGCAGAGTAAGATATACTGTCTTAGGAAAGTAAGATTTATCGACAACTACCATGTGTCATCTTCACGAGGACTGGCCTCAGGTTTGCAAGTGTGTCTGAATTAACAGAGAGGTAAAATACACCTTTCCAAAGAAAGGCCTGAGGTCTCAGAAAAACCCCTGGCAACAAATATTTTCTCTGCAGAACACTTCCACCTCAACAGCTTTAGCTTATGTTTGAGTATTTTTAAACAGTTAATCGATAGATAAAGGTAGTCCTCTGGCTACATCTGGTAAAAAATGGCTCAAAGGCAGCTTTTTCCCAAAAATGGCTCACTTCCCTTCCCCTTTCCACTTTTGCACAGAACATTTCTGACCATTTGCTACATCTCTGTCAATTTGCCAGCATCTCTGTGGCTCGAGATTACAGCACTGGAGATGCATGCAATTTCGAAGTATCAGGAACTAACAGCAAGTTAGCAACTGTAAGGTTTATTGAAAAATCATGCATTGTTGTCTCCTCAACAATTTACCTCCACTCTTCTTCAGTACTTTCTAGAATCTCTTGCAGAATCCAGCGCCCCTTACATGTCAGTCATTTTGAAGCTGTTTAACAGGGAATGGCGTTCAGTGGAGCCAAATGACAACTGGAAGAAATTCTTGAAAGCAATTTCAACAGAAGACCAGAAGCACAGAATGGAAACAGATTCATGTCCTCATGTTACATCTAGGTTGTTCTTACACTGTCAATTATAGTGCCTCCAAATCACAAGTGATATTCTTTTTATACTAAGATGGTGGAATAGTGTACATATAATTCAGGAGGTTTCACCACTGTGTCCTCTAGACCCATTCCAAGGGGACATAGTAAAGCAGCAGAATCATACAATCACAGAATCATAGAATGGTTTGAGTTGGAAGGGACCTTAAGGATCATCTAGTTCCAATCCCCTGCCATGAGCAGGGACACCTTTCACTAGACTGGGCTTCTCAGAGCTCCATCCAGTAACACCTTCTCATCATTGTTTATATTACACATTGCACCCCGGCAGTGAGACATGCAACCAGTCAACCAAACCATTGTCTTTTACAACAGTTCGGCTGTTCAAGATTGACCTTTGGTTCTAAACATGCCAATGAGATTGAGTTCAAAAATATCTGTTTTATTTAACTTGATGTCACATCTGAGAAACTGCCCTCCTACAAACTGTTTCTCTACAAAGAACTTCTAACTGAGCATGCAAGAATTCCTGAGATGCAACAACCAGTACCTTCCAAACACTGCCTTAAATAAAAGCTTTGGGACCAATGCTACCTGTGTTGCTCATGGAAAATAATGAACCAGGCTATGGGAGAGAGAGAACAAGGACTTTGTCTCTTTAATTTTGTATGCATGATAATGTTTTTAACTAGTAAGGTCATACCTGCATGCGATGACTGACAACTTTTCAGCTTGATTCAAAGCAAACAGCTGTTGGTTTGATTGCCTAGCAACTAAAAGTTGATGGATGACCCTTAAGATGGATAACTACCATAAATCACCTCATTCAGACTCTCAGGGAAAAAAAAATTAAAAAACAATGGTTTTCATGACATTTGCTGCACTCCATAATGTGCCATGATAAATTTGGCTGCCTTATGGATGCACAGTTGTGGCTGTTGAAATTAGATACTTTTGTTTTCTGCATTCTGCACTTCTTGTAGCCTCCTCTGTAAGGTGTGTTCATATTAATATACTCCACTGTCAGAAGAAAGCAGAATACCAGAAGCTACTGTCAGTCACCACAAGGCAGGGAGAGTCTGTATTGAATCTCTGCATCACCAAACAGCTTTTAATCAGGAAACAGCAGTCTTATATCATAGCTATGGCACTGGGCTACATGCATTAATAATGGTTACAATATATTTAGTGTAATGACTTGACCCCGGTCAACATTATTGATGCTGTGATTAATATGAATTTGATAAACTGCTTCCTCTTTGAAGATATTTTGCATGTTTCTCAAGCAAGAGAAAAATACTTTCTATGTATGAGTAAATATAGCGGGCCTTCAGAGAGGCATTCTGATCTCAGCTGTACAGGTGTAAAAATAGATTACTCAGGATTTATACTAGTGTCCCTGAAATTGAAATCTAGACTACAAGAAATGGGGGGAGCAAGGAGTGGGGGGGGAGGCAAAGATAAAGAAGGGGAAAAAACCCCCAGATATTCTCATTTTCATCTCATTAACAGAAGAAAAAAAAAAAAAGTCCAAACCCACCAAATCAGGATTCTAAATGGAAGACCATATTCCTCCCAAATAGTGTTCAGACAGAAAGGGAAATTCCCTTTTATTGTTCTAGATAATAGGATTTCTCTGTTTGTTATGTACAGAATATATAGGCATTCAAAAACAGATGTTCATAATTGGTTCGATTGTTTGGATTTTTTTAAAACTCTTGAGCTTGACTACTCATATGAAAACTCTCGTACTGATTTTGGTTTATGACAGTAAAGAGATTTCTAGTTTTGTTTAAAGAAAAAAAAAAAAGGGGGAGATAGTTTGGTGCAAGTTATAGTATACCCTTGTGGAAGTGCTCCCTTAAATGGTAGTACGTGAGGAAGCCTAGTAAATGCCACTACCTTCCTTTTAGAAGATACATGTCAGCCCACATGAATAAACTACTGTCCAATGCAATTTTTTCATGTGCCACAGAAATTCCAAAACTTGAGGTCAAGAGGGACCCCAAGTAATGACAGGCATGAAAAAGAACGCAAAAAACTGAATCAGTGTGCAATGGAAGGTATCAGCTGAAATCAGAAAATCAGAGTTCGGATGGAAACAGAAGGTAAGCGATTTCACCTGGGGAGCAGGTGGTTACCTGAACAAAGTAATTGGGAAATTCTCTACCTGGGCACAGTGGGAAAATAATGCTAAGGGATGAAAGTTTCAAGGTGGGACTGAGGTGTCAGAACATGTGGGGGAAGCATGTTCACATTGTATCTAAACCTATGCTACCAGCTGCAAGAACTTCTCCCTTTTTTGAAGTCAGTTGAGCATTTTCTGAATTCAAGTTAATTCATTTCTAAAAAATCAAAAGCCATGTTCCAAAGAAGCACTCTAATAAATTCTTCAAGTACACTGGCATGCTTGGTGGTACCAAATTAGAAATAGCACTTAGCTGAACCAAACCTTCAGATTTTCAGCAGGTTTTAACCAGTTTTGCAAAATGTATATTCTGAAAATACGAGGTATGTGGTCACCTGCAAGATCTCAATCTACATTTCTTAATTTTACATAAAAAGTGGAATGTAAACACAGTACGTAGGAGGTTCTTAAGGTCTGGTGCATTTCTAAACAACTAAGAAAGTTGATGCCCTACCAGGTAAATGCACAATTTACTAGATGCTCCACTTCCCTAAGATGCCTCAAGCAGCAAGTGAATATTTAGTTTAGATGCTCTTTGTCTCTCCCAGAAGAGATAAACATGGTAAAGTAGCAACGATAGTTGCAATTTAAGTTATTTGGTTCTTCTGAAATTTCAGATCACAGCATCCTATAATCAGTATTTTGCATTACTCAGCCACAGTACCCCTCCAACTGAGAACCTAACTAGTGTAATTCACAAAAACAAGAGTCTCAAGTGCACCTAGATATGTTTAACATAAAAGCACTTATATACAAATAGCATTCAGGCACAATTGCTATTTATTGTCTCAGCTTTAAGTCTCTGATGCCTCCGTGAAGGACCCACTAAAGAGGACAAGATGGCATGCTGGCCCTTTAAAACTGAAATGCTTGTTTCCTTTCTGTAAGAAAAGTAAATCATGCTATAGTGAGTGGAGCTTTGAAAAAGCATCCATCCATTAAAGTTCATGGATCCTCGTTTCCAGATTGTCCCTCCCCTGGCTGTGTCTCAAGTTACAGCCTTGTACAATCCAAGTCTAAATAATATTCACTATGATAAATGACACCATAACTCCGATATCCACAATCAATCTTTGCTTTAAAGATACATCCATCTTCAATAATGTTGATGGGGATTCTGTAAAATGGGAAACGTGACTGTTTTCCCGACCTCCTAACAGTGGGGGAAGGAAGCTCTGAGTGATGGCTGTCAGCCCACATCTGGCTGCAAAAATAAATTAGCCTTATGTAGACAAATGAAAGGACCAGCCCTGACTAGAAAACAGCCACTCCTGAGCAATGGCTAATTTATAGGACTCCTTTCTGGAAAGTTCCTAGCTGAGGCTACAGTCTCCTTAGCTATCTCTTTAAATGATATCTGATGCTGTAAATAACTTCAGTGTGGTAGGAACTATGCAAAGTACAAAGAGTGATTTGGTGGGGGAAGGGGAGGAGACAATAACTTTCTCACATTCTTTGTACACGACCAAGATGTAAAATTCAGCCACTTAAAATGCATTCGCACATACACTCGCAAGCAAAAGTTTTGTTTCAGCAAACGTTGTTATATTTTGAAAATATGCTCTTCTTTGTTTGACAGAACATTATTTTCTGCTTTAACTCCTTTGTCATCTCCTGGGCTGCAGTACTGAGGCAACTACAGTACAGAAATTAAACTATTCAGTGCAAGCGACACCTTGAGGTTTGGAGATTTTTTTTTTCTCTGTTAAATGCTATCAACTTTTCTTTCTTCTCACCTTGCCCCCTCTAGCTGATAGACGAGTTTCAGGAGTGTAGTGAGTCCTACCAGCTCAGTTCATCTATGCAGGTGCTATGCAGCTCAGATGTCGTGAAGTGGCATGCAGAGAAACTACCCACTGTATTTATTTCAGCACACGGTTTCAGAATAACCAGAAGGAGAATTTAAATAGGAAGGTGGAAGGAGACCCCCTGACCATCTCGCTCCCTGCCTTACACAAATCTCTACCTGGGCACAGGACAGTGGCTACCCTTTTCTCACAACTGAAATGCTTTATTACCTTATTCTTTATATCTTTGACCTTGTCCTGCTGTAGAAAAACTAAGACTTTAATTCTTAAGGCGCATGACATATGGGATTTAAAATAAAGAAAAAAAAAAAAGAAAAGAGTCCTTTCGAGGAGGGGCGAGGCACAGGACGAGGGAGCAGCACGATGCACGTAATCTCCGCGCACTGCCCGGCTGGCACAGCACCTGGGCACCACGGCTCCCAGGAAGGGCTGGCGGCAGCGGTGGTGGCAGCGAGGGTTAATTCTGTGAAGGTTGAAGGACTTACAGTAATGCTGCGAAGACAGAAACATCACAGGCTTTCCTGGCAAGAGGCTCACAGAGGGTAGGAGGGGACTGCGAAATGAACTCTCTCAGGCTTTGTCGTGTGCGTTTCCCAAGGCCCGGCCTGGCCCCTTTGATAAATGACACATGTCATTCTGTCAGGGGCTGACACTGCAGCTGGGAGGGCCGGTGATGTATGGCTCCGCTGAAAAGGAAATCAACTTTTTGGCACCAAGTAAGGCTGTGCCCTGTGTAAGGATTTTGTTTCTCAAAAAGTGAAAGATAGACTTAGGATTTAAAAAAAAAAAAAAAGAAAAAAAAAAGTTGAAAAACAGATTGAGCGACAGCTTACACTTAACATAAATTAACTCAGTAATGGTGAAATGTGCTAGCCTGTGATAAATAAAAGCTACATTAGTCAATTATTAATCACACTCCAACTTGTAGCCAAAACCCATGACTTAAATCTGAGGCCTGAGCTGCCTTACAAACAGATAAGACAGTGTTTGATAGATGTCTTGCATAGTGTAATCAGGAAGGAATCAAAGGCTTAGTGGTTTAACCAGGGGGGGTGTGGAAGGTTCTGGAAACTGAGACTGGGTAAAGTGGATAACTGGATTGAAAGCACCCTTTCACTGGGGATACAGTATATCTTTTGACTGCTTAAAGAGAGAAAGAGAGAGAGAAGGGGGAGAGAGAGAGACATATCTGAATTTGGTTTAATCTTTTTTTTTTTTATATATATACAGGAATGTCTTCAAACTCTATTTCCCTCCTCCACTTCCTACACCACCACTGTGTTAAATCATTTAAATCTGATCACTATTAAATGGATTCTCACCGAGACATCAAGTGTTTCAAATATGATCGTTTTGCACGGATTACAATTTAAGCATTTTATTTAATCGAATGAACTCGCATCAGGCTGCAACACATTCATGCAGATACAAGCTGTAGAGAAAAAGCACAAAGCTGCATAAATGAAACGATTCCTATTCAACCAGACTGTAAAGACAAAATAAAGGATTTCAGATAGAAAGAAAAAAACCTAAACATCTAAAAACACAGGGTGGGGGGCGAGAGGTGGGGGGGGAAAGAAGAAGGGAGGCAGTACCTAAACCTCAGCACTACGTCTGTGTGAAAGGCTGAACTCCCACATCACCTTGTTGAGATGCAAGCACAGAATGCCTCTGGTTTTTTTGTTTATACTCTATCTGCAGGGGAACATGATGGGTACTGTGCCCAAAGGTGACTTTCTTTCCCTGACCAGAGAAAGAACTAGCACCACATAGCACTACAGTATCACGCCTGCACTAGCACTAGCCTAGGCTTTCTGCAGACCCACATGCCAGCGGTGACAGGACGTGAGTTTCACCATCTTCTTCCCCGTGTAGATGCTCTCACACCTCCTGCTCACCATCCAGAATTCCGCGTAACTGAAAATTAAAGGTTTCGTGTGACACATACAGCCTTGAACAGAAGTATTTCTTGGATGCATGCTACCCTCAGGTCCTGACCTAGCAATGGCTGTACATGGGTGCACCCCTGTGACTGCACAAAGCCAGCTACTGGCTCAGGGGGTTTGCACCAGATAAGTTGCCTTCTAGCATCAACTGTATGTTCGCCAGCAATTACTAGAGAGCATCACTGGGACGCAGACTCACAAAAGCACCAGCCCCTTCCTGATTCAGGCCTTAATGAGCACTGCTATCAGCTGGAACACTGTAAAAATGTTTGTTTCTCAATCAGTAATTTCCATACGCTTTACATCATTTCTAGTGATGTACCAATCACACTGGTTCATCAGTGACTTGTTTAGCTCTGCTGAAGCTTTGGACATGGTGTGTTAATTGCAATATTGCACAACGGACTTGAGTTTTCAAGCGGGACACAAAGAAGACAGAAATCCCAACAAGGAAAGTAAACATCCACATCATCAACCATGAAGGACTTTATCAGATAATCTTCCTAGCCACGAAGACTCTACAGAAAAAAGTCTGACCTTTAAAAAAATATTTGTTTCCCTTCCCCTCAGTATGTTACAACTTTATACTACAAAATATGGAAACTTCTAAATGCTTCTACATGGGACAGCATCCTACATTGGTCGGTGCTGTACAGACACCAGGAAACACATTAGCATTTAATGTTAATCAAGTGAAAGTGCATTCTTCAGTTTACACATGCTGTACATCCTTGGCTTTTTTAACAGTACATAGAGGAAAATAAAATGCAAATCATCTGCAACTGTAAAAATTACACCACCAGTTATACTCAATTTTTAGCCTCGATACTTTCACATGCAGGCATGTAGGTACATTTAACCACATGCACTCCCTTGCCCTCCAACCTGCCATCAGGATTTCACATTATAGAGTAATATATTACTGCAAAGTAAAATCTTTCTTTACATGATGGTGTGGACTTCCCAGTAGACCCAAAAAACAATTCAGTTTCCCTCAGCTTTTAGAAGAAAACTAACAGTTTCGCTCAAGTAAAATCTCAGATAATCTCAACCATCTGGAAATGACAGCAGTTGTCTAGATCACAGCAGCAATATACCCAACTCACCAACTTCAAGGTGGTGCAGAGAGTGCTTAATTGAGGAATTTAAAAACAAGGACTGATAAGAGCACAAATTTCAAAGTAAATGAAATAGGGAGACCCTTTGAAACCCAAACTTTAGTGACAGCCCCTACAGAGAGTACAGCTATTTTCTCAAAACATGCAAAATATGACTATAGAAAGAAAGATAAGGAGCAAGGGAATGGCATATATTTAAAAACATGTGCACACTGCCTGGTGTTTTAAACTTTTTCCTTCCTATTGCTAAAATATCATTTTTAAAGTCCATAAAATTTCAGATAGTGTGCAAAATGTTTATATATTACCAAGGTCTCCCTTTAAAAGGTTTATACTTTTACTTTATGACCTGTCCTTGATTTGACACTTCCGCTCATCAGAAAGGGATTTATAAAATAATCCTGAAGGTGAGGAACAGACATCTGTCAGGGACTGGCTGAGTTTCACTTTGCGAAATTTAAGAAGGGAGAGAAATCCTGTTAAGCTCTCTTTAGTCACCAATAGACATCAAAGGTAATAATTAAAGAGGACAGACGTCATAAAAATAAATTTATGTAATTCTTTATAATGCACAAGCACTCTAGTGTGTAAAACATCTATTAGAATGAAAGAAAATACAACATTCTAAATGAGCAAAAATTTGTTTTGTTTGAGGTTTTTTACCTACTTGAGTAACGTTCAAAAACAAGGACACCCAAGTTTAAACTAAAGTCTTTCAAAACCTTTGCCATCTGTGGGTACATGAACTATGGATGACCCCGAATGATTTGCACTCTGCTCAGAATCCCTTAGAAAGCACGGGAAAAAGTATCATTAAGAATGACTGATGACTGCCAGTCATGGTTGACCTCACCCAAGCTTTGGTCTCTGCCTCAGTAATAAGCTGTCCTTTATTAGCACCAACACTCCATAAAAGGGGTGTGTTTAGTCACAGGATAGTGGCCTTCTAATGCTCATTGCTTCTCCCTGAAAGATTGATTAGTGCTCATTTTTACTGCCTTCACAGTATATACAGTGACAGTGCTGCAGAGTGTCAGGGCCTGCAATATTGATGATAAGTACAACTACAAACTAGAGGTTTGGAAAAGGCAGAGTACTGGGAGTTCACTCTTCTTTTCAACTGGAAAACACTGCCAAACAAAAAGGACAAAACACAAGCCTACCCATGAGCTACCGATATTCTGGTTAAGATAAACTGAGGCTAGACAACTCCCTCTCCCTGAATAAAAGACATTTAAAATACAAAACTTACCAGAAAATATTATTTTTCATTTTGTTTTGAAACACATAGGTATTTTTCCTTTCACCTACGAGATGCTAAGGCAAAAAAAGATTACCCTGAAATATCATTCTTGTGTTTGTTTTTTTTATTTCAGAAAGGCTTTTCAGTACTGATTTACAAGGCACGATAAAAAAATCTCTTGCAAGTACAGAAAGCAAATGTTCCTGATTTGGAAGCTACTGCAGTGTCCCTTTGCAGCAGCAAGTGCCTCTTTGAGGGCAAAAAAAGAAAGGAAACATGAAGAAAACAGGTTGGCTATGTATCATATTCTGCACAAATCCTCCTGCATTAACATGACTCCTTTGCAGCTTTTACTCTTACATTTGAAGTCAGTGGGATCTATGCAAATTCCTTCAGTGAAATTAAGATCTGGAGTATAAGCTGGCACCATCAGAAAAAAAAAAAAAAAAGTATGATAGAATCACATAATGCAGTATGCAATTGCATGCGGTGCAAAGCATATTTTAAATAGAGCAAGACCCAGACATGATCCTTGCAAAGCATCAGCATCGCAGTGACAAAAGAGCAGGTAAGAATTAATGAACTTTTTCAAATAAAGAAATTGCAATCTGAATACACTACTTAGAAGAGCCATGCCTTGCCTTGATTTGATTAAAAAAGTAGAAGAGAATTGAAAACGCTCTTTTAAACTGCTGTTTTAACCAGAGACTTTATAGCATACAAGGCCAGCTCAAAGTTATACTACAGTAAGTTTAATATGGAACAACTTGTCCATATGGCTCTTCCTGGGAACAAGTCGTTTCACATGTTACAGCAAGATACAGCTGAAAAAAGGCATGTTTCACTGTTACTTTTATATAGCTGGGAACTTGAGCACAGCAACCTCATACCAAAAATTACAACAGCAAGAGTTTACTGCATTAATAATAGGATGCCCTACTGCTGTGACACATTCTGTACTTTGAAATAAATATTAGTCACAATAGTTAGGCTTTAAAATCATATACTTTAAAGCTGAGCTGTAACTATGACACTTGCAATAGTGATGATTTGCCAATAAGATCTATTAATCATTTTGCAAAGAGCTTCTTTTTTTATTCTGTCAGTTGTATTATCTTAACAATATCTAGCTGTAAATAATTTAAAGACATTCTTACGCAAAACCAAACCAAAACAGAAACACTAGCACTTGAAAATTGTATGTCAAAATTCACATTCACATTTTTTGCATTGAATTGCTGTCTTTCGATTTCAGTAACCGGGGTTACTTGCAAATAATAAATAATTTCTTTTCAAATTTTAGAACAGTAACAAAAAAATCTTGCTACATGTCTGCACACTTTATGAGACATCATGGCCCAAGTTGTGTGTCATGACAGTCAAAGGCGTACTCTTTCCTGTACTTCTTTTGGGCTTTGGATCAGGCCCAGTCTGGAAAGCATCAATTCTTTTCATTCACTACCTTTCACTTTGTACATTTAAATAACAGGGATTGGAGGGGAGAAGGAAAAGAAAAAGCCGAATAGGAAACCAATATTTTTAAATCCGAAAAATTTTCATTAAAAAAATAATTTAAATTACGGCTTATGTTGAAAAGCAAAAAATTACTACTATAGAATCTAGACATTCACACAGTTACTAATTCTTTCGGTGGTCAAAACTGACCCTGCTGTACAGAAGAAAACAGACAATGATAGGCACCACTGTGACTGTTAGCTGAGAGGGATTCTACTTGGCTATTTTCCTGCAGCATGCACTGCAATCACAATAATAAAGAAATCCTGTATTCCACTCTAATTCACCAAGAAACAGAAATGCTGGAAATCTAAAATAATTAAGTCAATTCCAGGGTTTTTTACAGAATGGAAAGGAAGCTTCTTTTTTTCATATTAGTTTTAAATTTCACAGAGATACAATAGCCATGGAAGAAAAAAAAAAATGTCCATCAACTAAAATAAAATGCTTAGTGCTGCAGCACTGTGGTGAACAAACAAGAGCAAAGCAAGAAATGAAACACTAAGAGAAATAAAAACAAAAAACAAATTAAAGGTTAAATATGCAGTTTGGGTATCAGGCCTGCTCCAAGAAATACAAAAGGTGGAGTATATAAGTTACGGTCTTTTTTTTTTTTTTTTT
>VWZG01007574.1:324428-335526 GCA_013396735.1 Grallaria varia
CCCCCACCCTTCTGTAAATTTTTTAAATTTATTCATTTTTTTTTATACAGCTTCCAGTGTAACTCTTCCGTTTTCCGTCTCCTCCCTCCCTTTGCTGGGTGGGCTCCCTGGGTGCTTGTGGGACGTGCACACCTCATAGTAAAAGGGCTGGTGCCAGAATAAAGGCAGGAGCTGGTCCACAGATTCAGGCTGGCAATTACTGGGTTTTAACATATCAGCCTGTTACACACATGTTCCTGTGCTGGCACACATGCATGAGTGAGGATGGAGGGGAGGGAGAGGTGAATGATGAAGTCTACATTTAGAGTTCTTACATTTTTATTTTTTGTGTCATTTCTTCTCTATTTACTATTATTTTCTGGACAATATCAGAGAAGACACAGGATCATGTTACTGTAAAACATTGCAATGTGCAAGCTGCAGCAGGAAGCAAGATCTGAATGTTTTCACCTCTCCAGTCATTCCGCAGAAGCATTATCCCATCCCAAAAGGATGAGTCCTTGACTATTTAGTTAAAAAAAATAAAAAAAACCCAAGCCCTAAATACAACTATACATTTTCTAATAGGTAGAAGCATACAATTAACAACAAAACAATAAAGGACTTGAGTTCCAAGAGGGCATTTTCGGATTTGTTCATTTTAGTCCCTGTCACGCCCATGAATAGTATTAATTGCTTTGAGCTTTTCATGCAAAACAATCCTCATTCACCACAATAAAATCTGGTTTGGGATTTATGGGAATGGGAAATTAAAATCTGTGTATAGATAGATATTTTAAAATAAGATGCAGTTAGGGGGAACTTTCTTCTCCTTTACAGACTATGCCAGCAACCCTTATTTCTACATTTTTGTACAGAAAAAAAATCCATCTTTTATTTAAAAATCTTTCAAAACTAGAAATCAATTTAAGTTTTTTTTTTGTTTTTTTTTTTTTTACTTTGATTCTGTGTAGGAGAGGAAGAGGTGGGGAAAAGGTGATAAAAAAATTGTTAATGAAGCCATTTAAGTCTGATATGTCCGTTTGTCCTGTGTTGGGTGTGGGGGGGGAAAGGGCAGGTGAAGAAGCAAGTGTTCTCTGTTTTATAGCAGAAGGACCCAAAGGCTGTGAAGATTTGGTCCTTCTTAAAGTTGTGGGGAGATTATCTTGAAGAAGTGACATATTTCCGAAATACTTGTAAGGATTTACTGTTGGGCTGGAAGATGGGAACAAAGTTTCTAGGAAAGGGAATAAGAGGGGTTGTGCAAGTTTTTTTTGAACCAGGGGACTAATGGATCACAGTGGGAAAAGTGGAGGACTATTCCTGCTGAGTGTTTGGTTTAAATACTGTTTTTCTTGCATAGTACTGTTTTGAATGACTTTGTTTTGTCTGTGCTTAAGGCTGTGGTCCTGGTTTTCAATGTCTCATGCTTTGTTGTGGTACGAAAAGCAGCATTTCTTCCCCTCGGCGGTGTTCTCCTGTTTTCTGTAATAAACAGTACGAGGGGGTTTCAACACTGTTGAGTATAAATAAAACGGGTGACTCAGTGCACGTAATCTCAAGGTTTTTTCAACTCCTCCCTTCAGGTTGGCATCTTGAAATGTAGGGAGCAAACCTCAATTAGAAACTTCTAAATTAAAGAATAGATTTAAAATTAGAAAGTAAATAAAGGCAATATAAAGGATCTGGAAGGGTTCTTAAAAACCACCAGCACTTCTGTGCACTCTCCTTTCCTCAGTCTCAGAAGTTAGTAAACTGATCTTCAAGTTGTAATTCGTGCTTTTTCCTACTTTTAAAAGCAAAATAATCTAAGAAACAGCAGACACATCCTTACCCACCACACTTCTGTCAGCTGAAATGACGAGGCAAATTAGACACTGTGTTTTAATCCAGACCATGCGTATATGATCGTTTTAGTGTGCACGGAATCTAAGAGCCTAAACAATCTTGTAAAAAAAAAAAAAAAGCTGAGAGAAAAACCCACTAACAAACCCTTCCAATGCAAACAGGAGTTTTGGGTTTATACACAATAAAAAGCAGGTTTCGAAAAATTTGGGGAGGGGGGGAGAGCTGGACGGCAGGCTGTGTTGATTAATAATNGTTGTGCGGCGCGCCCCCCGCAAGCCGCACGCACAAGTTGCGGTGCGGCCCGGGCGGGGACGGGTTCGCCTCCTCTCTGGCTGCCGAACAAAAGCAGCGGTGCGTGTGCTGGAGCCCTGCTCGGCAGGCGCCTGGCCCCCCGCGCGACTTGCCCCTTTCCCGCACGCAAACTTTTTGTCCTCGGAGGGTTGTTGTACCTGCCTTTGCGGTCTCCCCGCTGCCGCGCAGCGCCGGCGAGGGGAAGTTCCTGCAGAGCCGGGGGCTTGTTACTCTTGGCGGTGCGGTGCGCTGCCCGCCCTTCTCGGGGTGCAGAGCCCCGGCCGAGGGCGCGGCTGCTCCGCACCCTGCCAGGGCAGGCGCGCGCCGGGAGCGTGAGGAAGGAAGGAGGCTGAGCGCAGCGGCAGCCAGGACCTGCCTGGCGGGTCGGGGCCGGGCGCAGTGAGCGCCCTGGGGCTGGCCTCGCAGCTAGCCAGAGCCTCGGCTGGGAGAGGCGACGAGGCCGGTGAGGGGGCGAGCACCGTCACCCCCCGCTCCCCTCCGCAGAGGCTGGGGTGTAAGGGCGGCAGGAGGCCGGGGCAGCGCCGACACGTCTGGCCTCGGTGCTCCGAGCCCTCCTGTCGCGCCCGAGGGACACGGTTTGCCTCGGAAGCTCCAACTCCGTTACCAATTTTTATACATCTTTCAGCAGTCCTGTGTGGGAGTCACCTTAAAGCGGGATAATAGAAGATTTTTTTTGTGCCTGCGAGCAAGGCATAAGCATTTTTGTCGCGGCGGCGAGTTAAGGGCAGGGTTACCGCGAGCAACAGTCGTTTTCCCTTTTCCCCTATTGTATGCATGGATATGTTTACGCGTACGTGTCTTTTTTATGTGTAACATTGGTGAAAGTTTGAATCTCTCCATGCTGTAAAGAATGAAGGAAATCAAAAGGAGCAAAGCAGGTTTAGTTTTCCTCTCTCTGTATGCAAGCGATTTAAAACTGCACACACATATGATTTGAGCTTGTTGCTAACTGCAACAATTAAAAGTGCACTGTTTGCCTACTTCTGCAGCTTTTAGGTGGCGTCAAGTACACATGTGGAAGTTGTCACATACACATGTAGTAACAGTCCTGGCGTTGCTGTTGCATGTGTTTCCTTTTTGCATTTACCAGTTAACAGAGCCTTCCCCAGTGTGTCTTGCCTCACCTGTGTAAAGATATTGTTACTTTTAAACCCCAAAACTTAAATACTCTTTGCATTTAAGCTAGATAATAATTTTGTTTTATGCATTATCTCTTAGTGCTTAATCAAGTTATGAGAATGTCTCTATCTTTCTCTGAAAAACAAAAAATAAAAAATTGCCATCCATTTTCACCTGTTAGAGGTCAGTAGGACTTGATATTCAGTTTTACAATTTTAGTCCTTCTGTGCAAGGTTGTTTTGATGTGTTGCAAGTAATTTATATAAAGAAAAATACTTTAACGTTGACATTAGCTACATCAAAAGGCAAATTTGCTGTAGTGACTCCATCAATTAAAAAGTACTTGCCTACAGTAACATGACCTTGCAAATGACATCGATAGTTAATATGATCATTAGTCATTAACAGTATTATTATATTCAAAAATGTAAATTTGTTGCCAGAATCCACATATTTACCGCTCTGCATGTTTTATTCTTCAGTGCTTTCACATCTTGTCTAAAGTGGTCAATTAATTTTCATCCTTTAATCCTCTACAGAATTATTTTTGGCTTGTTTAGCTTGGTCAAATGGACCTAAGGAAAATATAAGGGATTTTTTTGTTTGTTTGTTTGGGTTTGGGTTTTGGGGCCTTTTTTTTAGAAAATTTGTCTATAATTCTAGAGTAACAGAATGTAAACTATGGAAGTCTGATGAAAGTAGTCTCTGGAGTGTACCCATTGTTCAAATACGCCAATAATCAGAACAAATCTTGTATTTATCCCACAGATTTAAATTGAAGGTTTCTCGTATGATGAAAACTTGGTAAGGAGTAAATCTCGTTAATACATTTTTGTTTTCTTCTAGATTTGTCGGCATTAATGCATCTGACATAAACTACTCAGCTGGTCGATATGATGCGTCAGTTAAACCTCCGTTTGATATAGGTTTTGAAGGTGTCGGTGATGTGGTAGCATTAGGACTCAGTGCTAGTGCAGATTATACAGTGGGTCAAGCTGTGGCCTACCTGAAAGCAGGTTCCTTTGCTGAATACACGGTTGTGCCTGCCAGACAAGCAGTTCCTCTACCCTCAGCGAAGCCAGAGTTTCTTACTTTAATGGTAAGTGGTACTACTGCGTACATCAGTCTGAAAGAGCTGGGAGACCTGTCTGAAGGCAAGAAGGTGCTGGTGACAGCAGCGGCTGGAGGAACGGGCCAGTTCGCTGTGCAGCTTGCAAAGAAGGCAAAATGCCATGTAATTGGAACCTGCTCTAGTGATGAAAAGGGTGGTTTTCTGAAATCCATTGGCTGTGACCATACGATCAACTATAAAACTGAAAATGTTGAATCTGTGCTTAGGAAGGACTACCCCGAAGGTGTGGATGTGGTGTATGAATCTGTCGGGGGAAAGATGTTTGACTTGGCTCTCAATTCCTTGGCTATCAAAGGGCACCTGATAGTTATTGGGTTTATCGCTGGCTACCAAAACCCCACTGGCCTCCAGCCTGTTAAAGCAGAGTTATTGCCAGCAAAACTGTTGAAGAAGTCTGCCAGCGTCCGGGGTTTCTTCTTGAACCATTACCTTTCTGAATACAGAATGGCTCTGAAGCATTTGCTTGAGATGTATGAAAGAGGAGACCTGGTTTGTGAGGTGGACTTTGGAGACATGTCTCCGGAGGGCAAGTTCATGGGCTTGGAGTCTGTGTTCCGTGCTGTAGATTACATGTACATGGGAAAAAACATTGGAAAAATTGTAGTTGAATTACCTCACTCTGTCAACAGTAAGCTGTAAAAACAGAACAATGATATAAATCAGAAGAGAGAAAATGGGCACTTTATGCCCCAGATTTACTAGAAACTATTTCTTTTTTTAAGCTTCGTAATGGATATTATATTAAAAAACAGCACTAAGGTGTTAATAAAAAGGGTGGTTTGGGGGTTTTTTGGGGTTTTTTTCTGAAGAGTGCTTAAATCAGTGTCTGTAGCATGGACTTAATGGGCCTGTGTTTGATTCTGTCACTTAGGTTAGTGTGAGACAAGAACACTGTTCGTGACAGAATAACTTTTGATACAGAAGCAGATTTAGTCTGTCAGACTAAATGATTTGATAAGACTTTAGTTCAGCTCAGAAAAAAAAAAAATCTTTTGGCAATTTTGATTCCCTGATTTAAAAATAAAATTGTTAGAACAAGGCTGAATAAAGAGTCGTATCTTTGGGTTGCTCTGTTAATCTCTTGAAGTGTCTGGGAAAAAAATGCTCTTGATTTTTTGTAACAAACATGGTAATCATAATTCAGTTGCATCATGGATCATACTAATATTCCTTGACTGGTTACACAGGGAAATTTATCCTCCAATGCTGTCACGTCAGTAATATTAAGCAACTTGACTTTTTTTTATTATTATTTTTTCCAATCATGGCTTTCGTAACTGTAAACAACTGTGCAATTTTCTTTTAAATCTTTAAGTACAAGTTGCAGCATCATTTCATTTTGTTGCCATTTCATTTTCCTCTGCTACTGTTTGCTGTCCGCTCTCTCCTTCAGTCAGTATTTCAAGATTGTTGAAGTGAGGTTTTGAGCCATGTTCATGTGTGTTCAGGTCCTGTAAATTTTTTTAAGATTAAATAAAGTTTTAAAAGCTATTTAAATATTACTGGCATTTATTCATATTTGTATATTTCTTGCAGACTAGCTTTTTTGTAGATATTCTCTGTTTTGCAGAGTTCTTTGACAGTTCGCTCTTGAAGTGACTTCACATAATCAGGCTGCTACTTCTGCTTTTTACCAAATATTGCTTCTGCAGAAGCCCTTTTAGAAACAGCAAGACCATTTTAAACCTGCAGTCACAGTACCTGGTGCATGTACCAGTGCTCAGCCATAGATTATCTCGTGGGTACAGTTAAAAGGTTTTGTAAAGTTTTGAAAATTCTTCCTCACTTAATAGATATTATTAATGGTACATGCAGTGGGAATTCCAGCTTGAAGTGTAATATTTTCCAGAACAATAAAATACTTGAAACTGCTTGCTCCACATCTTTTTTTCCATAGCAAAGGTTTAAAATCTGAAAGGCCAATTTTGCCACATCTTTTGAAATTATATTCGTCTGCAGTTGAAGAGACGGAAATTTCCTAAGATCATACACCTTATAATAAACATAACGATAGACCAATAATGTCTAGGGCTTGAAGGAAAAAATCCAGGATAAACTTAATTTTAGGGCATTAATCAGGACTGACTGTACACACATTTTTAAAAGTAACACAGGAAAACTTCTATTTTATTCAGCAGTACAGACAGTAGAAAAAATGTTTCTAACTTTGATTTAGTGCATTTTTACCGAAATTTTTTTAGTGCATATGTCATTGGCATTATAAAGAATTGTATACAAGGGAGAACTGTCCCTTTCTGGGGCCATGCCTGACTACTAGGTTTAGTCTCACTTTGGCGGATTTTGGGCAATGGCAGAATGGCGTGAGCCTTTGTTACCATTTCTCTTTTACTCAGGGTTAGCATCAAACCACTACAATTTTTGTTTTCACCAAGATCTGCTGTTAGAAACATGCTTCTTCTTTCTTCTCTAATATTACAAATACTGTGTTGGGTTTGTGTCTTGCATAATTATTGGCCTTCCAACTGGGTGCTGGAAAGATGCAAACACTCAAGTACCATACAAGATCAGAGCATGCAAAGTTCTCGCTATTTTATTCCAAGGCACGTGGTGTCTTTTCTTGGTCAGAGACAAGGTGATGACCTTGGTCAATAAAAGCATCTTTAAAAAAAATATTGTTTGGGATGTACTATGGCAAAATAATAAGAATAAAATTGGTTACACCTGTGATACATACAGAAGAATTGCACAGGTAACAATTTTTCAAATTAAATTCTTGCGGTCAAATGCCAAAATCCATCCAAGTGGCCCAATTTTCAGATGTGTTGATCACTGTCAGTTCAACAGTGTTTCTGAGGCAGTGAATTCCATATGTTTTTGTCATAAAAAATTATTCTTGTAACAGGATTCACTTTGGACATACTACATTCTACTTAATTTTAAATTTGTTACTTCATATATAACATTGCGTAATGCAACTGCCCCAGGCTCATTCAATGTTCTAAACAAGGGAAGAGAGGAACCTTTGGAAGTTTCACACATTCAGATATGATACGGGATCAGTTTTAATTTTGAATTCGGGATTATTGTTTAGCACTTTCATACTGATTGCAACGTTAATAAAAGATTTATGTTTGCTATATGCAGAACTTGTATGGCCAGTGTACAGATTTCATAGCTCTTTTGGTGTTTGGGTTAGGCTATGGTCACTGGGCTGGTCCTTTTCATCAAATGCCTATGTTTAAGCTGAAAGGGTAACTCAGGATAAATGTGATTACTCTTCCATGAATAAGTCTGAAATGAAGAAGTAATTTTTGGTTTTAAAGATACAATTTCTATCCTTTACATTGCTGGACGAGGGCATTCTGGATGGAGGGGGGGTGAAAAATATTTCTGAAACAGGCAGATAAAGCTTTTCTGATGAGTTTTGTAATAAACTTTGGGTTGCAGGGAGGAAAGAAAAAAACCATCTTCTCTTTATTTAACAGTAGATTCTACGAACTTACAGTTATGGGAGCAGGGCTGACTGAATAAGTAAGCTATGATGGATTTAAATAATGTTTAAATATTAGATGGCTAGGAAAATGTATATGGCATGCACACACTGAGAGGTTTAAATGATGATAGGACATTGAACATACAAGGAAAAGAAATACTGTAGAGTCACAGCAAGGGATTAATAACAATACACTTAATATGCTTGCAGAAAAGGTGTATTAAAAGCTGTGTGCACAGTGGGGACTTAAATGATTAAAAATAATAATACATTTGCCTTGGAAGTACTAAGTATACTATATGTAGAGAGCAGGGATTTAAATAATAATACTATTAATAATAGCAGCTCATTGAGATGTGGTTGCTAGCACTACATCCTAATTTTACCTTTCTAAATGAATTTGCTGCAGAGGAATCTGGCATTGTTTGCCGAGGCTAATAACTGAATTTCCCTTCCCTACACACATATGCTTCCATGGAAAAACAACAAAGAACTAGATGAAGAGCTGGCTTTTTTCCTGAGTCTGTCACATGTGTGCATACGCACGCGCACACGGACACACACGTACTCACTCGCTCTCTCCTGGCCTGCAGCCCTCAGCACATTTTACAGATATGCTTCCTACTTAATTGCTATGCTGGAATCTCCTAATGCCTTTTTGAATTAAGTTAGGTTTCTCTCAGGCAATAGTTTTCTATGTGTTTGTACGTGTGCCTCTTTGTGTGTATATGTATATACATAGGTAATGTATATATTTAGTAAGCGGATACCAATAACTGTTGTGTCATGTAAATACAAATAATTACAGTCTCTCAAGAAAAAGTTTGCAGTAGTGTTTGCAGATATTATATACCTACTTCTGTCTGAGGAGTAAAGAAATTTCTCTGCTGAATAGCTGTTAGTATCTATTTTACAAGATTTACTCATTTTCAGGTACCTAATGTAGCTGCTAGCATGCATGCACGACAATACAATTTATATGGTAAATGGAACCAAATAATGGCTTCACTGAATGTTATGGCTGCACTGAAGGGAAATGTCACGGTAAATAGCTGCCAAATTATGGATCATGCCGAAGTGTCACAACTGCACTAAAGACAAATAGCACTAGAGGCTATTGCCACTGTGACGCTTTTGAGTTATGAAGAAGAGGAGCAGCCTGATGTGAGTCTCTTTGTGTCCTCATTATAGCAAAGGGTTACTGGTGCAGTGTACAAGAAAACCTGGTCCTACGTAGTGACTAGTTATTAATCTGTTCTGCTCGAATCTAACAGCTGTAGCAAAACAGAAAATCTTTTCCTTGCTTTATGAATACATACAAACACATACAAACAAAGAAAAACCTGCAGGTTTTATGAATGTAAATGCGTATGGGAAATGACTGGTAATGGAAAAATGTTGTAATAAAATAATCTAATCAAAGAATATTATTAAATTTAATATCATGTGTGTCTGAAAGCTTTAGTTGCTTCTTATGCAGATAGATGTGTGAAATATAAGCAATAATGCACTTTCTCTCTTTGTAAAGACTTGAGTAGTAAGGACATTACCAACTAAATTGCTTCTTCTAAACTGAAGTGTGTCCCGGTTTCTTTCATTTTAATGGGAAGGTAATAAAGATGAAAGACTAACATTTTAACTGATGGATCCCTTAAGCTACAAAATAGAAATTTATTGTGTTTTGAGGAAATATGCTAAATCCTAAAATGTGGAAAGAAGCAGGGAAATCCCAGGTAAAATAAAAGCAAACTAACCTTTTTTTTCATCATTATTACTATGATGATGACATACTTTTATGAATAGAAAACTACATACTACTCTTTCTTAAGCCGAGAAAACAATACTGATGTTTCTTTTGAGAAAAAAAAATTGGAGGAGTTATTTGAAAGGTCAAAAAAAAATTTGGAAATGGAGGGACATCGCTCACCAAGTGATTGCTTCTTTCTACGATCACTTTTCAAACCGTGCTTGCAGTGTTCAGGGAAGTGAGTTTGATGCTCTGCACACTGTTGTACGCACCACAAATGTACCATCCATAACACAGTACAATTGTCAGTTGCTGTTTTACAGAGGGGCCAGGGCTGAACAATCATGGTGGATAAATTACTATTCTATTCTACAGCAAGTGGTTTTCCTACCATGTGAAGCTTAAGGTCATTGGCAGGGCAGCAAGGGGGAAGCTTATATACTAGTTAAAACTAATGCACTAATTGTGTTCAGATAGAGGAACTATACCAATTAACTAAAGCTAGGTTTGTTCTTCGACAGGAGGGGTGGGGACTTGAAGACTTACTGTACCAAGAGATGTGCATGTATATGTATGTGTATGTATTTTGCTTTCTTACTACACTTCTTGCTACAATAATCCTAGGGTGGGTTTTTTTATTTGTGTTTTTGTTCTCTAATATCTGCATTAAAGCCTTCGTTATTTATAATTGCAGGAATCCAGATTTCAGAAATAAAATATTCTCAAAATATTTTAAAGCTTTGGTAATACATTCTGCTTACAATTTTTACAGTGTAGTCTAAGTGAGGAGGGGAAGAAAAACCTGTCAAAAATTAGGTAGAACATCCTTGAATGGCAATTAGCATGCCCAGAATATATTTTATGTGCAGCACAGTTGCAAGTAGCTGCTTCTTATTAAATGAAAATCCTGTATTATGTACTTCAGGAACATTCCAACTAATGAGTATGTAATGTCCTTAGTGTAACAGAACTTCTTTTTGTGTTCACAACCACAAAATGCTGGAAACTTGACAAATGATATCATTTAAGACAGATGCCTGCCTTAGGGACCTGTTTTTTGGCTTCCTGTTTCTGGTTTTTATTTCAATAACATTTGTAATTGCCACAGGATCTGTACCTGTGTAGTGTTTTAACCCCTTCACATATCCCCTGTTGCATTAACTTCTTGGGTAAGTACTCGGGAATATTTTTCTTTCCCCTTTTTCCTCCCCAGCTGGTGTGTTCTTCCTGCCTCTCACAAGCATGGATATATACATAAATAAAAGCTGGATCTTATTAGACCAGATGAAATGGTACCATCAGCAGGGGTAAACCCTTACTGCACTTGCTGTGTTTTACAAGTACAAACGTACATCTAGAAGAGGCCCAAAGCAACCCCCAAGAAACTGTGAGGTACAGCCTGCAGATTTCTCAGTGAGAGACAACAGAATTCTCTGTGCATGGCCTAGGCACACAATACCTTGGTCCCAGTTATAATTTCCAATGTATATTCCCCTCTGCCCCCCCC
>VWZG01007574.1:335571-471621 GCA_013396735.1 Grallaria varia
CCGCCCTTAAACTCACATTTTTTACTTAGGTTATAGGGCAGGAGGATTTTTGACTTCACTTCAGTTGATGCTGATCATAAGGGCATTTTGGCAGTGCTGGTTCAACGTGAATTTAAGTTGCTGTGCCTCTAGCAGGGCCTGCTTCATGTACATCCCTTACCATAGGACAAGTGCGGTTTTCAGCTCCCCAGGCACTCAGCACAGATCATGGCAGACTGCAAGAAACCTTCCCACAACCCATAAAAGCCCAGAGATTTTGGTGGTGGTTTATAGCGTGTTTTCTCTCTGGCTTTTTTTTTTTTTTTTTTAGGTCTTCCAAAACAACATTACAAATGGGGTGTGTATGAGAAGCTTACATGAGTCTACGTAGGGGAATTTTCACTGGGAAATGTTACTGAATCCTGAACAGTGCTGTAATAACAAAGGTTTAGAAAGAAGATGAGCTCTTGGCACATATTCTGCAGGTGAGACCTTTCTACTTGTTAAGCAGTTAGCTCTCCTGGACTTACAGTGTTTTCTGATGTCATTTTGAGGCAAAAACTCTGCATTCGAGCCTTCTGTCGTAGGACATGTAGACTCATTGCACCTGTACTCTTAAGACAAGTTTATCCCATGAAATGTCGAACAACTGTATCTTTCTTCAGAATTGGAGCTGATGACTCTAAAAACCTCAAGAAATGTCTCTGTTTACTGCAAGACCAGAGAGCACATCATAAAAATCTACCCTCCAGGCTTTCTGTAAGAGAAGGAACAGGAAGTCTTTCTCTTCTGTCACAAGAAGGGAGGTCAAAAGGACCAAGCAAGTGCCAGACCAAGTCACTTCTGCTGTTCTAGGATTCATTTGCAGAGAAAGTAGGCAGGCACACAAATCTCATTATGCGTTACGAGGATCTGTGCACAGGCTTCTTGTGCGCTGTCTTAAAACCATACCCCTAAGGGACACATTCACAAAGGGAATAGAAGGAAAGGAAATTTGTATATTTTCTGGAAGCAGTAAGACATGACATGCAGTGCAGTTCTGGCTGATTACAGCATGCCTCAGGTGAGCTGGGAGGCACAAGGCCGCCAGCCAAGTGATTTCAACCACCCAAGAAAGAGAACTCCACGGAAATGCATTGTGTGGCGTGTCTGATTGCTACAAGGAAAAACACACCGACTTCATTCACACTGGCATGGCATTATTGGCATGACTGTTCCTGGCAGCCTATTGAAAATTTTTATTTACATCCAGAGTTTTGAAAGTCATTTCATAATGTTAAACAAGAATAATGCCTGGTTTATTTGCCCCTTGACACCTATGTGTAATCCCTCACTGCAGCCCCAAGGAGGGGTTCTCCTTAGATTGTGTTACTTTCAAAATAACTTCTGCGTTGGAGCAGCATAATGTATCTCTCCTCCCTGCACTGGATGTGGCAAGAGTAGCCAGATGAAAGTGGATAAAAATACATTACTGTATCCTTAGCAGTCGAGATGCAGAGTCAGTTACTGGATCATTTAACTTCTTACTGAAGTGGGAAACCTCAATCTACTATCACAAGTGTCTACAAATAAGAGAGATACTGAGTCAGTTTCCTCTCCTAGGAATGTAAATGAGGAACAAGAATAACGCTCTTGGAACAGTACAAAAACAGTCTCTGTGGAGAACCTGGCTCTTATTTCTGTGTGTGTATTCATGCTGCTGGAAAATGCAGTTCTAACACAGACCTGCCTAGCCTCAAGTTGTAGTGAAATTTCTCAGGGCCTCCTAATAACTCCCAAAGTCTTGGGGGGAAATTCAGTGTGTTCGCAGTCAATGATGTAAGAGCTATGGTGGCAATGGCAGCTTTGCAATTTCTGATGACCAGTTGCAGCAAAGCAAGCCTTGCTCCAGAGGAGCTGCTAGAAGGGCAGTCCTCCAGTTCTCAGGTATTATTCTTCTCTAAATTAATTGGACTGTGAAGGACAGCTTATTGTCCATCCTAGTTTAAAATAGCAGCTCTTCCCCTCACTCCTGTAGGTCACAAGCCTGACTTACTTGATAGATATTTTCCCCTTCTCCTTCTTTCTCTCTGCCTCCCTCTCTACTCACAACAAATATAAGGGGTGAAATAATCATAGAGAGGAAGGCTGCTGAAAGTGTTTCAGGCTTTCCTCTCCCTTTTCAGGGGGGTTAGGTCAAGTATCCTTGTCTTGCAATGTGTAAACCTACCAAAGCACACAGTTTTGCATATAGGCTCTGCAACAAAAAGTGAGTACGTTTATGGCAAATACATCCAGTTTCCATTTTACCACAGAAACTGACATCATTTTTTTAAATGTATGCTTTTCTAGCTATGTAGGGGAAAAAAAAAACCCAAAACAACACACCAAGGACTTTCCACCTGTGTGATTTAATTTGCAGTGTCTTTCATTCTGTTAATGGTACAATTTAATGTGATGAGTCCACTTCTGTTGCGTTTCTTTCTTTCTTGTTTGTGATCAGCTGACCTGTTCAGCAGTCACATAATACACATCATGGTGTGAAGAGCAAAGAGCCAAATAATATTCTTTCTTTTTCACAAAGTTGGAATTGTAGCAGTACAAAACAGTTCAGCAGTGATTCACATGGTATGAACCAGAATCCTGAAAGGGGAGTGACAAGCTGTGGATAAAAGATGCTGTAGAGACAAGGGTTTTATCTAGCAGAGGCAAAAAAGGATGTTGATAGTGGTGTGTTCAGGTGACTGGATGAAAGCCAAAGTTTGTGCTTCACCTCAGATGAGTGCAACAAGTAGCAACAGGGTTTTTTTCCCCTCCTGTAAATCAGATGTAGTCCTAAATCTAAAAGAATTTCTTCACAAATACACTGCAGTGAGCACTAATGCCAGTGTCCTTGCTTTTTTAGATTATTTTCTTCCACCTTCCTCACATTATATCACATTTTCAACTAATTAGAGACAAATGCGGGTGGGAAGATGATTGCTTCCAGAAATAGAGTTAGAACTTTACCAGTCATATGTGAATCACAGCAGTACCTCTCAATGTTTTCAGTACACAAAATGTTAATAGTGACTTCATGATGGCTGGTGGGGAATGAACATGGTCGTTCAGGCTTAGATTTTGTAGGAGCTTCCCAGCATAATGTTGACAGAGTACAATGGACATCCACACATCCAAATGATGGAAGAGTTTCTTGGCCCTTGAAAACTGGCTGTACTGTACCAGAGGGAATACAGAGAATGGTGGTGTTCCAGTGCTTTCTTATCTGCCACACAGTAAGTTGAAAGTCCTCAGTTCTGATACCTGTACACCAGGCAACATACATGAAGGTCTGAAAACAAGTGTGTTTGCACTCCAAGAAGATACAGTGTCAGGGTGTTGTCAGTGAATTAATCTCTTTTTTCAACACTGTATTTAAAAAAAAAAAAAAGAACGCCAACCCTAACACTCAGTCCCATTCCTTGTCCCAGTGTTGCCCTCGTTCTGTGCCTGGCAGTCTGGCTTTGCTTTGAAGTGCACCAGCCTTCCATACCTTGAATATATTAATGACGAGATTGATCTTCAATCAGTCTTGCACTGGCCTTCCAGTGAAAATACGCCAAAATGTCATAGGTTTCCAAATGAAATGCAAATACTGAACTTTCTTAAATTTACTGATAGTATTTTACTTATTTACTGCACCTGAGCTGTACCAACGAGTTACAATGGAAACAAGGGTTTAAGATTCCTGACAGCAAAGGTCTTTGCACTTGCCACTCCAGAGGTGTCTCAGCTGGATGGTCTGTGACACCTCGATGATCTTAAAGGTGTTTTCCAATCTATATGATTCTACAGTTCTACCTCCTATGAAGAATACGAGTTGTCTACTTGCTTGCTCACTCAGCATAATGAAAAGAAGCAATGAAATACTTGAAATGAAATGAAATACAATGAAAGTCAGGTCAGACTACCTTTTGTCATATGTAACTGTTGTTACATGGATGTCACAACAGCAGGTGCAAAATAAATACCTGGGTAATGGAAACCGTTTGCTTTGCCTTTAGCCACAGGCATCAGGTCTGATTTACTTGTGGCTGGCAGCTAGAGAGCATGGAAGAGTCAGGTCCCTATAGCCAGGCTCACCTTTGCATGCTCAGATGGGAAAAGATAGCCATGGTGGAAGCTGCTCCAGAGAAGATTGTCTCATTTTTCTCCTGTACCCTCCTTTCCATGTTCCCTGCTATTCTTCCAGAACAGACAGGTTTAGCAGAGCCATGAATCTATGCTCATGCATTGCCCTTTCATCATTTGGACCTCAGTGGATGTACACAATCTGGAGCAGTCTTTGCTCAAGGCAAACAAGGTAAAGGAGGAGAGTGACATTTCAGTCTTTCACTGCAGAGTCATTCAGGTCACTTGCTGAAATTATAGACACCAGCTCCAGCAATGTTAACAGCCAACTTTAGGTTATTAGCCATCCTTTGGATAGCAGTACATTTATGGTGCCAGTGCTCAGAGAAATCCTCCAATATTACAGGGTGTCCACCACATGGACCTCTAGATGGAGTAAGCAGTGTGATTAAGTCTATTTTCTCATTTGTACTTTCCTAACAACACTCAAAATACACTCACAACCACTGGATGCTTCTCTTTGCATCAGGCTATGAAAGGAGATAAGAACAATGAGTGCCTTAACAATAGCTCGTTAAGAAGATATAAACCATTTTCTTTTACTGCATTATTTATGGTTTGGGTGATAGTACAACACTATTTCCAGGGCAAAGTGCACTCAAGAATCATATTGGCCTGTAGGTGATTTCATTTGATTGGACTTAGAAGGGGGAAGACTACAGAAGTTTCTTTTACCTGCTGTTTTCCTGAAAGACCTGAGGTTTTTCTTGCCTGCATCAGGCCATATATTGTCAATACCTTTGAGATCTTCCCAACTTCATTAGCCCTTTCAGTTATTTCTGGGAAAGGCAGTGACTGAGATTTTTTTCCCCTAAGGCTCTAGAAATTCTTCACTGCAACAATCACGGCATTCCTGGTAGGATACATACAAGCAAACAAACATGAAGAGGACCTAAACATTTAGATCATAAAGCTGATTTCACACAAAGGAGTGCATGTTAAAAAAATTCAACCAGAAATAATAATAACACATATAGTAGTCATGAATGCTTATTTCCATTTCTTAAATTGTATTTTATAGCTAGTTGAGCACTGCATTAGTTAGTCGTTCTTCATATTCTTTCTTTATTCTCCTACAGAACCATTTTCAGTGTGTAACATCGCTGCTGTACATTTGGTTACCTATGTACAGATCCAAGGATAAATTTTGGCCCTGACCATGGAATATTTACTCACTTTCAAATGTAAGTAAAAGAAATTCAACTGATTAACAGCAAACTGCAAGAGCTGAGAATTCCTTACTTACTGTAGTGCAACTCCCGTCTCTTTAGCTTTTTTCTGTTGCTCATCTGCAATAAACATAACACTTATGACTATTAACACACACAAAAATAAATTAAAAAAATAATCAGACATTCCAAAGTGAACATGGAAGAATTCAGGTTGAAAACAGAGGCTATGCCACCTACGGAGTGTATGCCAAGTCTGCTCCTTGCTATGGAGAGGGGCTCTTAACAGAGTTCATAGGGTGTGACTGGATCCCCATGCCTGTATGTAAGAATTAATTAAGGGACCAGAGAACAACTAGACTGAACCACTCTGCATGCTCTTTTATGCCCTGAAAGTGTCCACTAAATATGCTGAATATGAAGAAGAATGGCATCTTAATACTAAATGAGAAAGCATTGTTTAAGTAATTAGTATAAAGTACAGATACTTTCAGTATCTGAAAGAGTCTCGTAGCTAAAAAAAAAAAAAAAAAAAAAGGAAAACAAAACCAAAGAAACACATGTAGGGCAAAAAAATTCTGATTTTCAAAATAATAGAATTAGTTTGACTGTATATATAGTATTCACTGCCTTTACAGATCGCTGAAATCTCCATCCAGAAATGCAATGTACTGGTATTCATCATGTCAATGATATATACTCAGAGGGCCATTTCTCTAATTGATGGCTTCATCATTCAATTCAAGATGCATAAGGATAGCTATTGTTATCTAACCCTATCATATGTTCCTATTGTTCCACACTTCTCTCCTTGTCAATAGCATCCAAGATACCCTATCTAAATCTTCAAGATAGCAAAAGAAAGGTGCTTTATTTGTTGACTCCACACATCGCATTATTAAACATTTGTGAGCAACCTGCACATTTCCGTACTGACATCTTTAAATATTCAATTAAAATTGGACAAGAGAGTACACCATTACAAATAAATACTCAGTTATATGAAGGCTCTGCAATGAATTCTTAAATTATTCTAATACAGGTGCTTCCTAGCAGGCACTCAGTTGAAATCAGGACAGTCACGTGACTGTGAGAATGAATGGTGTATAAAAGGGAGGAAGGCACATTGCTTTATGGTGGAGTCATGGCAGAGGTTTGACAGGAGATGCTTCTCCCAATACAGCTAAGCAGGGAAAGAGAACCCTATTATATGGATGAGCAGGGCTGGCACTGGCATCCTGTCATTCTAACTTGTATAAGTAAGCAAGCTTAATTGCTCCTTGTCTTTTCAAGATGACTTTCCACCAACAATCTCATTATCACACACATATGTTTTTTGCATATATCCAAGTGCCTTCATGCAGGCCTGAATGCAATGAAGAGAGCAGCAATATTGTGTTTTCCAGTAACATTGGTTTTTTCCACTTTTTTTCTTTTAACTAGATGGATGTGACCTGCCTTCTCCTTCTGCAACTCACAGGGTGACCAGAGGCAGTGGAATGTACATCAGGGTTGAAAAGAATAAAACCAGAGGGAAAGCAAGCTGTCAAGAGAACAGTGTACTGAAGAGGAAAAATGTAAAACATGACTTCTATTTACGATGATTAATATGTAAAGTTAACATGTTTGTCATAGAATATATTAATATGTATGTGGTTTCCATTATGTAGATCTTTTCTTTTATTACTTATTAGAATCACAATGATGGGGTAAGAATGCCGCTTAAAAATTAGGTGCTGCCCAGTCAACATAATATAACCGCTAGTGTCATTTTTGATTTAGATGTGGTGATATCAGTGTAATTGCCACTGGGAAGAAATTAAAATGGCTGTTAATGATAAATAAAATGACAAGAAGGAGGATCCTCCTTCACATATAATTCCAAGCAAAATACAGCTGTTGACTTCCTTAAGCACTTGGTGCTCTTCATTGATTAAACAAGTGGGTTTTGTGCAGCTGCGCGGTCATAAGAGCTGCACTGTCCTTTCCCAAGCCCAAACTTACACAGTACAGGTCTAACAAGATTTCACCATGTTATTTCCACTCAGGCAGGTGTAATAGCAAAGCTCACACAAAGGGAGTCTTAACACTATTCTAACAGAAAGCATTGTAGCTAGCAAACAGAAAGATAAGCAAAAATAAGGTGAAGGCAAGGGTACGACCATGCATGGCTTTTCAAAGCCTCCAAATATTCCAGCCTTGTCTCTGTAAACATAGGCAGCCTTAACTCACAGATCAAAAGGCCTTCCTACATTTGTTTTATATCATAAATGTGTCAAGAATGAGCTACATGAAGCATCGTTCACCCACTGCACATGGCTTGTTAGCCTAGTTGAGAGCATCTTTCAACTCATTCACACATTAAAAGCCAGGAAACCAACATTTGATTACTAGTTCTAGCATTAAGATCAAAGACTGCATCTTCCCATCTGTGAAGTGCAAGAGCCCACTTGTTTTCTCCCCTCTGCATTTACAGAATAATCGAAACACAAAATCAGCATTATATTCCACATCCCATGTATAACACAGTTCCAGTCTTTAAAAATACAAAGCAGCCACTATAACTTAGATGCATTTTCTTCGAAAGAAGGTAAGTATAAGCAAATCTGTCGTCAAATCTTCACAATATTCCCAAAGCTCAGAGTTGGTTTGATCCACAGGTGTTATCCTAGTGTATAAAATTACAACACCTCTAAAAAGGGAAGATACCATATACCTCCTATTTACTCTTTTGTTATCTTCAAAATCAGTTGGGAAATGGTGGTATAAGGGTTATATTAAATCAAAGCCTAAACTAAAACCACAACAAACAAACAAACAAACAAAACCTGTGTAAACAGACAGTGTAGGCTGATGTTATTTCATTATCATAGCTAGGTTTTTATATATCTGTTGGTCAAAGAAATTAAAAAATATAACTAAATTAAAACCAGCCTTAACCTGGAGAATAAAGCTGTCCATTTTCAGGTGAAACCTATTTGATACATCAGTTGCAAATTCTTTTGCAGGGGGTTTATTCTTGGGCACATATAGCCTAACCATAGCAGGGGCAGTGAAAGAAAAGAAAGTAAAAAAATTAATAGTATGTAACATGCCTTATAAAATATGGCAAATTAACAAAGAGAGGACCCTGAAACAGCTGAACCACTGGCCTAGCATTTTGAGATATATAGGATTTTGGTTTTTTTGGTGGTCTGTTTTACTACAGGGTATGTGAAAGGAGTGCAGAGCTCAGCCAACCCCCAGCTAAGTGCTTTGGCTCCTTTACATGAACATCATTTGCTGATAAATTGTTACAGACTCATTTAGGCAACAAGTTTTTATAGGATGCCTGGTGCTCTTTATAATGCAATTAGTTTTATTTAGTTTATGCATTGTTGTTCTCTGGCTGGCAAATAATAACAATGAAATCTGCACCCTTCAAGTGACTGAATCTTCCCCCATGTTTCCTGGATTTGAGCTGTGTTTTGGGAACAAAGAATCATCAAAGGAAAAAGCCTACCTAATGTTTAGTGAAGGGAATTTTGTTTTAATGCTTCATTGGAAAAGTTAGAAGAACAGAATGTGGACCGAGGTTGATCTTCTCTGCTTTTCCAGCTTTACCAAAGACACTAGGAATAGTTTATTTTAGAAAGGAAAGCTTTGAATTTCATGATTGCATGTGTGCCACCTTAGATGGGGTAGTGAGCTGGCATGACACATGCTGGAAAAAGGGGCCAACTAAACAAAATGTAAAGTGACACTATTTCTCTTCAGTGAGGGCCTGATTCAGCCCAAGCGTGTCTTAAAGTGCCTAACTTTAAGCAGGTACCTAAGTGCCCTGCTAAAGGAGTAGAGGGGAATTGCGTTCTTGGAGTGAAGTAGGTAGAGTTTAAGTGCTTTGTGGAACCCCAGCCTAAACTAATAGCATTGTGTTTCTTGTTCACTGAGAACAAAAGCAAGCCAGTTTGGGATCATGCTGACCTAGATGCTATCAGAGGTTAGCAAAAATGACTGGTCAGACCTGTCAGGACTAAACAGCTGCATCAAGCAATAGGGGGGAGTCTGGGGGGAGGAGGGCGCCAGAGTTGCAAACAGAGAGACAGAGGAGGAGGAGGAAAAGATGGAAACTGCGTGTTCTGAATAAGCATGAGTGTGTGTGTGTGTCTGTGTGTGTCTGTGTGTGTGTTCACTGCAGCTGAAGCTTTGGTCTTATTATTTGCATATACACAGATCACTGGACATCTTTCGACCAACCTTTCAGAAGCAACCTTATGGCACCATGACTCCCATGCTCTCAGCATTCCTTGGGCTCCATTTCCATAAATTACAGTACAAAAGGATAATAGCCTGTTAGCAGTCCTAACATTGTGTGACATACAAAGCATCAAGAGCAGGAGTATTTTCCTTGGCATCTTGTGCCCCTTTTGTGGATCAGGTGTAGCCCCACTTGCAAAATGTACTACTGTACCAGCAGTTTCTGACCTGATTGCAAAGCTAACTGAAGCTAATTTATCATGACAGGCTAATCAGGATGACAGGGTTGGGTAGGTGACATTTTCCAAAATCTCCAATTTTTTATTTATTTTTTTAATCCCCTTAGCAATTTATTTTCTGAATAGCAAAGTTTTCTCCAAGAATGTTCCAAAACATAGTCAAGGTTAACCATGCTGTGAGCTATTCAATATTTATGATTCTTTTTTATTTGTACTAGGACTTTTGGGGGACTCCAAATAGTCCATTAATCAAACAGAGTGACAAAATAGGCCATTTGACAATTTCTACAGGGGCTGCATTTTTTTTTTTTTCTGCTCAAGAATAAAGAAGCAACTTAACTTCATCAACAGTTCCTGATTAATTGTTACAAAGTGTCATCTATAAATTTTCCTTCGATCTAATAATCCTTTCAGAAGACTTAACAATATCCCCAGTGATTTGGGTTTTATTGAGGGCTGAGTTCCTGAAGAAGCAGTGACACAAATAGCTCAAGTGAACTGAGACACCTCCGTGGACAGTCTTCACAGAGTTGACAGTTCTGAAATACAATTATCAGTGTGATCTGCTTAAGAATTCATCATCAGCTCCTGCCTTCTGAAGACTTAAAAAAATACCGAGGCATACAAAGAAAAAGAGGTGATAAGAAGGCATCATTTTCTTCCAGCCTCATAACTGTAAATTGAAGAAAATTATTTTCTTTGCCTGCAGCTCATTGGCATATAGGCAGCATTATATTATAATTTCATAAGCATAAATCCTTTGAATAAATTTCAGAAGAATAACTGAATTAGAAATGCAAGTAAAGTATCTAAAAAACTTAACTGTACTAGGCAGGAAAAACTGGATGCGAGTAAAACTGGCATGGAGAGATTTACTGTCTGCCTGCTCATCCTCTGTCTGTGAAGGGAATACTCCCCCACTCCTCCCACTAACCTGATCCAGCTAAGGTAAATTTTAAGGAGGGGAAAAAAAAATGTTAATTTCAACCATCATTTCCATACACAGCAGGAAAATATGAAATCTAACCCACCTTGCTGACTTCTTTTACAGAATTTCATCTGTATTTCATCATTAATTAATCTTAGAGATACAAGAGGCATGGGGTTTGTTGTAATTATTGTTATTTGTTTATTTATTAGTAGTAAGCATATGGGAGATCAAAAGCATGCCTCCCAACTGTTCCCTAGCAACAAGTCAGTCAGTTACTCACACAGAAGTCACCCAACCTTCTCACAAAGTGAATCTGGGATACAGCACTCCCCTGGCACCCTCCTTGCCCCATCCCATGGGCTGAGGGGTGCTGCAGGTGCTGATGCTTTCCAATGTGCAGCCAGGTGAACTGGACAAGTGTCTGCTAAGGGGCAGAAATAACTCACCTTTCTGAGAAGCCCTGGGGAAAGGCTTGATTTTATAGTTGCATCATAAGATGATAGCAAGTCAGGAGATCAAAGTTAAGCCCTGTTATTGACTTTCTGTCCAATTTGGGCAAGTACTCGCTCCTCAGTTACCTGCCTGCCGGCCTTTGGGAATTTAGATTCTCATCTCTCTGTGACTCACATACTCATCCTTAAAATGGGCATGCTACTATCATGTTCTCCACTTCCCCCCCCACCCCCACCCCCGGCTTTATCTGTGTATGTCGTGTATGTGTATATTACTATTATGGCACATTTTCAATTGACCTGGATTGCTAAAACCAGTGTCAAATTTGGTGCAAAACTCCTAGGATGTCAACTGGAGAAGGTTCAGTATGAACCTAAGTATGAAGAGCACTAATTACCTCCTGGGTTGTCTGAACTAGTGTGAAACCCTCACAACTGCACTCTTAAAGCCATGTGTGTATTTCTGCTTTGATTGACCTGTTAGTTGTTCACAGAGGCACCATAGCTCTAGGAGCCTCCTGTGGGTACCACAGAGCCAGAGCCAGTGACTTGACTTTATCATGATCCTGTCTGCACCATGGGTAACCAGATCATCTTCACTGTTGCTCAATTTTTGCTGAAGAATATACCTTCTGTCTGGAAGAGGTGCAACACTTCCTTCAGTTCCTCCATCTGCCTTGCAGACTAGAGTCAAAGTATGGCAACATGAATATGCCATTAATGTAGAGGGCAATTAACAGCCATCACAGGGCATAGAGCTTCTCTCCTCTCACGCTGTGTAAGTATTAATGGCTTACACCACACCTTGAATTTACTGCAGTTTCAACACACAAAATGTACGTATGTTGCATAATGTGTGCTGCTCAGCATGCATCAACCTGAAGAACCACAGGGGAAAACACCAAACGTAATTCTGTAACATGATGTGCTATAGCTCATCAGTGGACTTCAATAAACAGATTTACACAAGTGATGTAAAATTTATATGGGACTTATGGTATGAATCAGATGGGCATTTAGACTAGACAATAGGAAAATTAGGTGAGCGGGGATCTCAAGAGCTCATCTAGTTCATCTTACTAATCTCTACTGGGATCTCTAGAGCTAAATTAGTCACAAACAGGAAAAATGTTCGCTCCCAGTATTACTAGAAGAAGCAGTGTATGTGTGAGGGGAGAATGGGAGTATCAGCTTTCTTGAATAAACTGCTTAAGTCCACTGGATGATTTCCAAGGACTCATAACCCTTTTTGGATCACAAAGAAATTTCCCTGTAACATGCTGGTCAATAGCTGCAATGTGTTCTGGTCTCTAGTGGCCCTCTCAACAAGGGCAACCTCATGACAGTCTTCAAAACTGGTCCCTCAGAAACCTTAGCAGATAAACCATTAGGAAAAAAAAAAGCACAAATAAAAAATCTGTTTCCTTGATTCTTGGACTCTTCTCCTATTCAAGAATAACAGAACTACTTTTATCTTGAACTATTAAAAATATTCATTTTGCCAGAGACCAGGCCTGGAACATTTTATCCTGATAAGTATTTGGAAAGCTTTGAGCAACTTGAAACAGAGATTAGGATGGAAATGCTCAGCTATATACTACGTGCTTAGCTACCACTCTTGCAGCTGCTTCTGTGCCTGGCTGGATCTCCTACTCAGTGAACATACTCTGTGCCTTTTCACTGGTTTCACTGAGATTTGGAGGAAGAAGATTTTAGTGACCCAAGATTTCTGGTTTTCACATGTTGTACATTCACAACCACTGGAATAGAGGTCACCTACTTATTAACATCCTACCAAGTAATCAAGCTTAAATAATCCTTTCCCCGGTGAATCAAGGGTGTGTCCTCCTCTTCACGAACTCCCCAAGCAAAGTGATAGAAAAAGTTTTCCAGGCTTGATTTTAATCACGATGCATGGAGGCATGGCTTATGTCACCTGTAATTCTTCCTTGTTTCTGCCCTGGCTTGATGTGCATATGATACTAGCAACTTCTTGTGGTTTTAGCTTCCCTGAGGCCATTAGCATGAAGGATAGCAAGAGGGGAGGCGGCAGTGCCTTAGACTGTGTTTTATTTATCTTAGCTTTTTCTCTTTTGATCAATGAACTGATGGGTTTTATCCATTCCTGAAAGGTTCCCACCTACTCACCTGTGTGTCCCCAGACTTTCATGCCAGGATAGCGTACCAGCAGTTGCTGTGATAAACAGAAAAACTGAAGTGGATGCTACTTACAGACAGAGAGCATTGTTATCTCATACAAGGTGTGGAGCCTCATGCTTTCAGCTCTGTGGTCAGGGATTTCCACCCTCAGGAGCAGTGAAGATGGTGGCTGTCACGAGAAAGGGAATTTGGTGGGTGATAAGAAGCCATCACAAACTTTAGGTGCAGGAAGGCTCATGCCCCAGAAGTGGGCGAAACAACCTGTGACTGAACAGGGAAAGGAACATTTTGATTCATGAACTGAGGTATTGCTGTCAGCCCACCCTGAAACACATACACACACACACACACACACACACACATGCAGGCATGCATGCAAGAAGGGTCAATGGAATATCTAAGTGGTGGCAGCCAACCTTCCCCCTGCCCACAAAGAGCAACATCTGACCCGCGAGGTATCCCAGGAGTTTTGGCACTAAGGGAGACTACAGGCCACTTCTGTTCTCCCCTACTTGGCACAGGCACATCCAAGTTAAAGGTGTGAAGTTCAGCAGGTGAAGCACATGGCTGCAAGCATACGGTATTTGTCATGCTACAAGTTGCCCTTTTTTTTTTTCCTGGAGAAAAATATTGTCACTTTTTTTTTTCATCAATTTAATTAGATGCAATTTGTCCCAGCTTTTCTCTGCAGTATTTGTTTACTTTCTCATCAGGACCGACACAGGCCAATTAGTGTAGTGTAATTGTTTAACCTAGTCAGCACACTGCACTGGGTAGAAGGGTGTACTCATCACAAGGGAGGCAGAGATGAAGGGGCAGTCACCGGCTGCGGTGTGGTGTGAAGGCCTTCAGGAATCACTGACATGACACTGTCCCCTGGAAGCACAAGTTGCTCTGACATCCCAGCAGCCCTGATTCCTTGTTCTCTGTCACTGCTATCACGGTACGATCAATTCCCAGAGCTAATTCTTCAACCACACCGTGCCCAAAGCGCTGTGCAGCATTATCTCCTTCCTAGGATGCCCCCTGAAAGCAAAATCTACTGCAACCATAGAAACCAGAGGACTTAAGCGATGTGTCATGTGCATGTGCTGTCTCTGTTTTCAGTCCCTTTGCCAAGAATACAATGTGAGAGCTTGTGAGAAGGTTGATTTAATTCCTTCATCCCATACCTCTTTAAAGACAGGCAGAAATCAGCCAGAAAATAACTGACATATGCTTACTTCTGTCTCTGAACTCATGCAGAACTGCCAGAGGAACAGGGCTGCTTCTGCCACGAGTGGGGATGGAGACAGGAAAAGGGTTTTAGAGCGACTGGTTCAGTGGAGAGCTCAATGCTGAGTGTGACTTTCAAAGGGAGGGTGGTAAGTAGAAGAAAAGACAGTAAGTGAGGTCCATATGACAAAATATTTAGAGTTGCTTTGGCTCTGTTGATCGGCTTGAGTGTTGATCAAACACACAGAGTTGTGCCATGCCGTGGAAGCAGTTTTGTGTGAGCTTGTAAAAGCTACTGACTTTTTTTCCCCCTTTACTCTGGATAGTACATGGGGGAGGGACAAAAAGACCATTCAGGTGGTCATTGCAAGTATACATGAGCCTTTTTTGCCAGAGCTTCTATAGCTACAAAGGAACAGGGGCGTTTTAAAATGAAACAGTAATTGAAAAGAGGAAGAAAATACATTTTTATTTTTTCACTTTTTTTCCTTTTCCTTCTTTCGTTCTTCTTTTAAATCAGACCAATGTTGTGATTAACTTGCATTCTGCAGCACAGTTGATCTGACAGTCAACCAAATTAATCCCATTATGCAAAATCCAGTTCACAAGTGGTTTTTCTTTTTTCTTTTTTTTTTTTTGCAAAATTATGTCAATTTCTCCATAAATTGGAGAGACCATGTCAGTTTTCTGTACTGCACATAGACACTACACAGTGCTGTATGTCTATATTCCTTTAATGCAGTAAGATACAAATTTTAGCTCAGTGGCACAAATTAAGATTCATAACTTTAATGCTGATGTTTCTGTTTACATGAGGTTTGTAGAAGAATTTCCATTAGTTTTGGCATTCATTTTCATTCTTGCATTTCATAACATACCAACTATTAAAAAACAAGAGGATGAAAAGCTTTAAAAAATAAACAACCAGCCACCTGAAATAAAAATACTAAATTATTTGGATAGCAGAAGCATGATTTTTTTTCTTTTCTACTTCTTTTTTCTCCCCTTCTTCCCTTTTAAAGGAATTTTCCGCTTATGGTAAACAAGCCTCCTCTAGGCTCCCCGTTGGGTGTGTGGTGTCAGGCGGCTGGAGCAGGAGACATTTCCACAACTGCTACCCTTTTAGCTGAATGTGGCCATGCAGTAGGTGGCCAAATCTGTTTGGCTTTCACCGAGATCTGTGAATTCTCTGCATCCAACCAACTTGTCAAATGAAAACCTTGCCTGCTCTGCACTGAAGAACAGACGTGCGATGGAAGCTTCTTGCGCTCTAGCCCTTGGTCACCAGCACGCTGAGCTCCCAACATCTGCTCACTGGACTCAGCTTTTGCACCTTGTTCATTTATAATGCAGCAAACCTCAGCTTCCTCAGCACAGGAGTTAATGTGGCCCCAGTCTGAAAAAAGAAATTCAGAAGAAGGAACATGGGGAGGGGAGGAGAGGAGAAATTGAGGCTCTAATATATACGTTCCTCTGCGATTTGGGAATAAACATATTTTTAAGTGAGAGGTTTGTTGGGTTGTACTTTTTTTATCCCAGTAATGCTTTCTTGTACAGTGAATTGTTGACTTTTTTTCCATGCTTTAGATTTATTAGACATGTGTCAAGTTGTCAGCCTCCTACCGCTTGCATTTGTGTCCACCTTGCAAACAGCAGGGAAAAATATTTTTTCCCTTCTCTCTCTCCCTTTCTCTCTCTCCTAAGAATGTTCACTTCTTGGCAGCTCTGAAACAAATTTTGAACAGTTGCTGTTCCTATTGATAGCAGTAGTTTGATGTTAGAGAAAGGGGTTTTATTTTCCCCAAGTTTCTGACATATACTGGCATATCATCTCACATCCTACTCTGATGCATCAAAACTAAAGCAAACCAAACCAAGGGGGAAAAAAAAAGGCAGAAAGAGGGGGAGGGCATAAACCAGCATGTTCACACAGCTCCTGAGCCACTGAAGAACACCCGCCCATCTGTTCACCATTTCAGTCCCTTTGTTCTATCTTTATTATATGTATTCCTCAATAAAATGAATTCCTGCTACTTTGACGACATTTCAACACATGCCTCTTAGTCTGCATTTGAACTGCCTGTGAGGATCTCCCCTCTTCCCTCCTCTCACTTGCCATCAGCAGCTGAGCTGAGGAGATACCTGCCAGACAAGCTGAGCCAGGGGGATGAAGCCTCCAAGGCAGTGAACAGCTCCCCACAGCATAACTGGGATCTCCAGGAAAGCATTTCAGGTGGGAAATCCTGCGGAGACAAGCCCACGTACTGAGAATGACACTGTATGGTATGTGTTTGCTGCCATCCGAATTACATTGGTGGCAATGTGCCTCTGTAAGTGGCAGAGCTCTATTTCAGCCCTACAGAAGGAATGCTTAGATTTTATATTTTAGTCTGTTTTTAAAGCCTGCTACGGGTGTTTGCTCTCACACACCAAAGTGCTTGTATCTAACCTTCAGGTGGCTAAATTTTACCCTCAACTGTCCCTAGCTTTTAGCACTTTCTTTCTTTTTCTGACTTGTTTCCTTCTGTTCTAGCCATGCAACTTCACAAGTACTAAAATGTCGTGCAGGAAGGACAGGTCTGAGATCTTAGCTTCCCATCCAGTTACCTGATTACCTCTCTCTTTTGCCATACAACTGCATTCCTCTAAACAGTCTTGTGACAGAGGATCAAGAATGGCATGGAAATGTCATTTTTGCAAGTTAGTTAGTTCCCGGTGCATTCTGTTAAGGAGAAACTGGAACTAAGTGTAATGGGCCATCCCTATACACTTTGCCTTGGTTCCTATAAAAGCAGCAAGAGAATTCAAGCCATTGTCAGAAAATCCTGTCCTATGGCCTCAGTGACTTAGCTGCAGAATATTTGTCACTAGGTCAGCCAAGAGGGGCGGATGCTGGAAGAAAACACTCCAATCTGCCCTATCAGTTTGTTTTCCATGGACAAAGAACCCTGTTTCTGGCATTGTTCTGCCCTATGCCCAGGTTCAGCAGCCTCTCACACGATTCCAGTGGCACCTTACTCAGTGATACCAGGTACCCCCACAGCCCCAGGGACACCAGTGCAGTGGTGTATGACTAAGCCAACTCTGTTCCCATGCAGACCTTCCTGCCTGTGAGCAATCACTTAAGGAAACGTAGCACTGTGTGTGTCCCCAGAGCAGTGCAAGCCACAGAGCAAATGGAAATTGCTCCTATCCAAACATTCTTCCACACCTGGCATTTACTGCAGATACGTAGCTCCAGAGGCACGGGTAGCACTTCCCTTCCATCCAGAAACACTTTGCACTCTCTGCCTAATGTCTTACAGCAGTAGCAGCTGTCTGGGGGTAGAGAGGACATGCCCATTTGTTTAGCTACAATTAACATTCATCTGCTGTAATGATTCATCAGGTGATAAAACAGTGATGAAATGTAACTTTCAGGCTCATCAGAATACATCACCTTCTATGTGGCAAGTCAGAAATTCCTGCCACAGGAGAATCCAAGAGTGGTGGCATTCTTCATCCCCAGAGGCACATTTCTCCTCTTCCCAAAGGCAAAAGCCTGGAAATGCCATTGCTGTGCTGACAGAAGGATTCATGCAGCATCTCTGTTTTCACTGCAGCTGAATTCGCTCCTGCTGTACATTCAGCCTGTGTGGAATATTATGAACATCTCCACATGTACATTACACCCCAACTCATTGGCTGCTATTTGCTCTGGAGACTAAACATTTGATCTGCCAGCAATCACATTATCGTGCCAGCCAAAATGCAAACCTGAACCATACGGGCAGAAGAGGGACCCATTGCTTCCACAGTGCTGTCTCTATTCTTATCCCTCCAGTTCCCTGATGTTGAAACAGACCATCTATTTCCTCTGAATATTATAAAGCCGAGTAAGAAAGGAACTATTTGTGAAAATTACTCTGTTTATTAAAAAATAAAATGTCTTTATGAGAAATGTTTACCCACCAAACATAAGGTTTCATGCACAGACACAAAAAAAAATGCAATAAAATAAATACAAGACATTTAGAAATCTGTGCTGCAGATTTTGCCAAAAATGGAGCAACAGAAGCTCACCCTGCCTGAGGGAATGACTGACTGGCTGAGGATACGTCCCAGAGGAGCAAGCTGAGTTTAGGGCAAGCAATAGGGCAGACCAAGGGAAAGGTAAAGTATCTGTCAGAGAGGAGAAAATACAGTTTCATTAAGCTGGAGCTCATATTGCTTTAAATTTGCAGCTGGACTTTCAAACTCAGCCTCTGCAGCTCTTGGTGCACTTCTGCACATGCTGCTTGAAATCCCATGGTGCAGAAGATAGGACAGAGCCCAGCCCTGGCTTCTGTTTTGTCCTGTTTATTTCCATAAGTAGTATTCATGGGTAGCTGGAAAAAGTATTGTGCCATGGCTCGCTGGGCCATGCTTTGCTGTAGCACAGGGCATACCAGCTGCTAGGGAGATACAGGGGGAAATGGGGACCTGCTGCTCGATGGGACAGGGCCCATGTGATAAAGGACAACTAAAAGGCCAAGGTAATCAATGTCTTCTTCTCCTCGCTTTTTAACAGAAGATCTGGAACAAGGAAGATTAGCGTTGCTTAGGAACTACTTGGTGTAGCTTAGGGAACATTCAAATGAATCGGTCAAACCCAAGTGCATGGGCCCTTATGGGATGCACTAAGAGTTGTCTGATGTCTTTGCAAGGCCACTCTTAATTATCTCGGAAAAGTCATGGTGATCGACGGAGGTTCCTGAGCACTGCAGGAGAGCAAATGTCACTTCTGTCTTCAAGAAGGGCAAGAAGAATCCAGGCGACTGCAGGCAGGCTGCCTTACCTTGATCCCTGGAAAGGTGAGGGAGCAACTAATCCTGGCAACTGTTTCCAGACACTTGAACGATAGGTGATCAGCAGCTAGTCAGCGCAGATTTATCAAAGGGAAATTGTGTTTGACAAACCTGATAGCCTTCCATGATGGGATGGAAAGCTTGGTGGGTGAGGGGAGAGCTGTAAATGTGTTTTATCTTAGTAAGACTTTTGACATTGTTTCTTTTTAACATCCTCACAGACCACCTGGTGAAATATGAGTTAAATATATGATATAGTGAGGTGAATGTAAAACTAGTTGAAGTGCTGGACTCGAAAGAGATGTGATCAGCAGCATAAAGTTTGTCTTGAAGTCAGTCACTGGCCAACTCCAGGGCTGATATGGGATCCAGCACTGTGTAACCTCCTCATTACGACTGAGATGATGCAACAGAGTGCACCCTCAGTGAATTCACAGATGGAACATAACTAGGAGAACTATTTGACAAGACTGAATGGCTGTGCTGCCATTCAGAAGTACCTTGACAGGCTGTAGAAATGGGCCAACAGGAAACTCATGAAGTTCAACTAAGGGAAAAGCAAAGTCCTGCCCTGGGGGAGGAACAACCCCATGCTCTACTACACTCTGGGGACTGACCATCTAGAAAGCAGCTTGGCAGACAAGGGCCAGGGGGCCCTGGTAAACAAACTGTGAACCAGCAATGCGCTCTTGCAGTAAAGAAGGCCAACAGCATCCTGGGATGCATCAGGAAGTGCTTAGCCAGCAGGTATAAAGGGGGTGATCCTTTCCACGTGCATCTACTGAGCATCAGTGAGAAGACGTCATCTGGAGTGCCTGGTCCAGTCTTGGGCTTCCCAGTGAAAGAAGACATAGACATAATAAGTACAGTGAAGGGTCATTAAGGTGATTAAGGGCTCAAAGCAGCTGGCATGTGAGTAGAGGCTGAGACACGTGGCTCTGTTCAGCACAGAGAGGAGGAGGCTCAGGGAGGTCTTATTAATGTGTATAAATAGCCAGTGCTGGGATTAAAGCAGACAGAGCTAGGTTCCTCTTGGTGTTGTCCAGCAGTGGGACAAGAGGCAATGGGGCAAACTGAAACACAGGAAATTCCACTTAAACATCAGCAAAAACTTTTTGTTTTCCTCTGTGAGGGCGATCAAACTTTGGTACAAGTTATCAAGAGAGGTTGTTGGCTCTGCATTCTTGGAGATACTTAAAACCTAAGGGGACATGACCCTGAGTAGCCTCCTGTAGCTGACCCAGCTTGAGCAGGGGGTTGGAATACATGGTCTCCACAAGTGTCTTCCAGCCTGAGCTGTTCTGTGATCTTCTAACTTGCATGTCACTCCAGCTTTTCAGGAGCACAAAAAATACAAATTTCCATCAGATACAATATTGATTTAGGCCAGCATGTGGTGATGACTTTTGGCAGATTCTCTGAAAGCTAAATATTCATCACGAATACAGAACTGAGGCCTTCAGTGTTAATACCCAGACTGTTGGGTCTTCACAAATCTTCAGAGAAAACTGAACCTTAAAACCCTTCAAAGATCTGGGCCTCAGAGTGTGATCAACAATTCACCATGGTTTGAGACTGTACATTGACTTCAAGCTTCATATCAGGGAGTCTCTTAATCATTATTTCCTCCTGGGGTAATGAATGCTGGAGGAGAAATGCCATCTTTCTGTTTAAAATAGGTAAAAATTAATGCCAATCAGGTTATACATATGTGTGCACCCACACAGAGACAAGTTCTTTCTCTGAACATAGAACTTAAATTACTTGTAGCGGTATTTGAAAAACAAGTGAGACATATCTCAGACTCGAGAGATGTGCCTGAAACCAGGCAAAATTGATTTTGTTTTTCATATTCACTGCCAGATATTGCACAGTTGTATGGCTATATGCAGATAGAAGACAATGTGCATCTTATCATGCTAGTGATAGATTCCACCTTGACTTTAAAGAAATAAATCATTAATTTAAATAATGGATTTTCTGTTTACAAAACAAGTGTTAAAAATATTTTACTCACAGCTCAGCAGAAAAAAAAAAGACCCTTTAATATATGGGCCAATCTGATAGATGCTTCGATGCACATGTAGGCACGATTTTAGTCTGCTGGATTTTATTTGCTTGTTTTTTATTTAAATCAGTAGCAGTTTTGTCAATGGTGCATTGTAGACAAATGCAGAAGATTTTAAGAGAAATTAAAAGACAACACTTCTCCCTTTTTTCTCTACATGTAATGACATATTTTGAAGCTCTGATGAGCAGGAAATGGGATTCCAGCTGGTGCCAGCTGCCACCGAGGTTCTGTACAGAAATGCTGTTCAGCACCTGCAGAGCCTTAATCCTGATTCAGGAGACCCCAAAATGATAATTATTATGATAACAATAATTGATTCCTTATTGCAGATCCCAAATTCTGACAACATTGTTTACAGGATCTATTGCTCCCTGATGGGGAAAATGAACCTTTTGTAGTTGGGGTATCCCAAAATGTCGAGGCCCTGTCTTGGTGGAACAGTAACATAAGCCCAGACCTTTAAAACTGATGAAGTAATAACGGGAATAGTATAGCAATGAAGACCTAGATGGAGGTTGCTCCAGAGGTAGACTGGGACAGTATTAACCCCTAGAACAAATACAGGGCTGTGGAGTCTTGAAGATGAAGGGTAGGTCTGGACTGACAACATGACAAGCATTCACAAAGTAGTTTTTTAGAAAAAGCCAAAGAGGCCCATGTGACTTTGAATTCAAATCAGCCAAAAACCCGAGGGATGGGTTCAGAGTGAGAGTCAATCAGATATTCTTCCTTGTGAAAAAAATAAGAGAAGCTTAAATCTGAGGTCCATAGTTTCGAGGTTTTTATTAGTTTAATTAAAACTAATCTGTTTGCAACTTTCTACATGCTTATTTCATTGCCAGGATCTGACTGGGAACATTAGACTAAGTGAATGAGACTGCTTGGTGATTATCCAGCTGGAATATTGTATTTCTCTCTTGTTGCCATCTCTGCAGTTTAGTGGTCTTGAGATGAGCCATGTGGTCCCTCTTAGGGTCCACAGAAAGGACATTTTTAGAATGAAGCAGTTGGAGGTGGGAGCAAGAAAGGAGAGTATGATATTCCTGAAATACTAATCCTCTACAGGAATGGTCCAAAAGAGTGGATAAAGTGGGTAATCACCATTCTAGCTAAACAGTTTCCTCGCATTTGATTGATATTTAGATTCACAGAGGTGGAAAAGACAAATAAACAAGTCAATTCCCTGACTCATCATATGACGCCTCTGAGCATCATATCAAATGCTAATGATTAAGTTAATTTACTACATATAATCAAGAAGTCCGCCTTTGTCTGTTACTAACAATTCTATTATTCATTAGCTCTTTACCTCTCATAGTTAGGAAACATCGCCCATAGTTGTTCTTTTAAAAAAAATATTAACTAGAACAAGGGTTAAGAAGAGGTAAAGCAAAGGACCACCCATGATAAAAGGCTCTGAAGATTTCCTCCAGATGAATTCCAGCAACTAAGAATACTTCTGACAGTTTCTAATTTAGACAGTCATTTGAGAGAAATAAAAAAAACACCTGGTGAACAAAGTTAACTGGCTGAGTGACTGTTCAGCAGAACAACAAAAAAACTTGACCCCAAAAAATTTGCCTTACCCCAGATTTTGTCTCTGTTTCAGTGTAGTTGTCCAAAAGAAAGGAAGTACCTACTTTCAGGTCAGATAAACAGATAAACAGCACTCCGAGAACTCTCTGCTGTGATTGAGGTATTCCCACTTGCTTTCCACTACATGCTTAAGCACTGTTTCAGCCAATATTCCAGACAGTTGCATAATTTCTTAGACTACTCAAAAAAAAAAAAAAAACACAAAAAAACCCTAAAAACACAAGCTATGTGAACACAGTCAAAATAAATTAGCTTACTGATTATTCAATTAATATCAAATTACTTTAATTAATTAGCATTCTTCTGCGGGAAGGAGAGACAGCCTCCCTGATTAAGAGTTTTATCCTGCACAGGAAACGTATAGGCATGTCACTGCTCACAATCCTCCTGAATTTGGGGCCTAAGAAAATTCCTTTATTGCCTTTTAGTCCTTTGAATTAGGTTAGAAATATCCACTCATGGGCATTTGTGGCAACACAGAGATGTCTGGACAACATCTCAGATTGCTGGAGAACACAGACCACATCTGTCTGAAGGATCATTTAGGTGGAAGTAGCCAGATTAAAAGAATGTTGCTGACCATTTATTTATGTGGGAGATGAATTTAACCAGATTTCACATGAACTTTATTGTTTGGATTTTTTTCTTTCTCTATAGGCAGATTCAAATGGAAGTATTGCCTGACTTGAAACATGACACTCAGTAAACACATCCCTCAAAATTTTCATTCTTAATGTATCAGTAGCATTTCAGTTCATTACAGTGTTATTAGTCAGTCTTCATAAAAGAGCTATGCATCTTTATTAAAAATGGAAGTTCACATCATTTTATGTTCCCATAAAAATGGGTGGTGGTAGCTTTGATTAATTTCTTCACGTACAGTGAACTTTACAGCAAATTGGACAGTGTAATTCAATTCCTATTTCTGTGGATTTTTTTTTGTTGGTAGAAAATTGATATAATTCATATGTAATCGTATTGCCTTTGCAAGAGATATTTAAGAAATAATATCCTGAGGTAATGATTGCATGGCTTAATTATTAATACCATACTTTCAGGCACGACAGTGTGCACTCTTTTTATCAAGCTTGGCTTCTATCAAAAAAATATTTCCCCTATCCACAGTTTGTTACTTGTTGTGAAGTGTATCTGAATTTTACACATGTATGCGTGTAGGCACACATGGAGTTAAGAATACGTGATATTAGCATGTTTCTCTAAGTTCTAATTTTGGAAAGGATGTGTGGTTAAAGGATGAAAAGAAAGCCAGCTCAGTAGCAGAGCAGAATTGTATGCACAAATTCCAAGCGAGATGGGAGGGCAAGTTTGAAATAGTTTTTGTTGGAAATGGTGATTTGATGGGTTAGATAATTACTGAATCCCTAAGGAAGCTTAACTAGCCACAAATGGACCATGCCAGGAAATCCAAAGGGACAGTCCAGCATCTCCAGGAGGTCTAGAAGATCTATTGTTCTCTTACTCTGTATGAGAGGTCTGGTCAGGTCTGTTTAATAATCAGATTATTCCAGTGTGCTGGGTAATCTTTACAGATGTAGGGAACTGACTATTCCTGTATTTTAAGTTCTGCCTTGAGGGATGTAAGAAAACTCTTCATGTGGTCAGAGACAATGCATTATATCATTATTTCTCTGTTGTTTTATGTTTAAGTCTTTGCTGGCATGGAAAATTGAACTCCCCTGCTTTCTCTCTCATCTTTCTGTGATCACTTCATAAGATCAACCCACTGAAATGGGGGAATCTTTAAACTGTACCAGCCACACATACAATATGTGTTCACAGAAGATGTTTGTCAGTGATGCTTTGTCATTATCGCGCTTTGTCTTCCTACTGATGCAAACCCCTCCAAACAAGCCTCCATTGGAAAACAGTGGACACTATTTACTGTTTTTACTGAAGACAAGGATCTTCCCAGCATAATTTGATTGTTGTCTGATGATTTTAACCATCACAGTGGGACTCTTTTTGCATTTAGACCACAGAAAATCCAATGAACGCATTTACTGAAGTTCAAATTAAAGAAGTACCTGTACAGAGCACCAGTAGACATAAAATGAGTTGATGTGACAACCTCTGACTGCACAAACTGTTTTATAATACAATAAATATGATTTGTATGTGGAAGTCAATCGCAAAAGATCTTATCAGGACAATTCTCTTACTTACATTTTCATCAACCAATAAAACATTTGGGTGGAGAGACAGTCTCATAATGTTCTGGGTATTGCTGGTGAACCTACAGAAAGAACAAAAACCATAGGAAACACTATCTTTAACTTGACCCAAAATGCTCTGTTAGGAAGATGATCTTAAAAGGACTCCTGTCAATCTCTGCTATCAAAATTAAATGGAGGGGGGGAAAAAAGTGCAAGCAGACAAATGCTAAATCATGCTGGTGTTTACAGATCAGTATTAACAATTGTAAATGAAGCTGAAAATCAATTAGAAACAAGACATTCCTTGCAGAATAAATATCTTCAACTATGGGTGTGACAGAAGTCAAGTTGAGTCCATGGGACTTCTTAGTAGGAGGGGCAGTTTCAAGCAGAATGGCTCACAATAGTAGTAGGTGGAAGGGTTATTTCCAGCCTTTCTCCCCCGGGAGTGGCGTGCTGACTAACCACGCTCAGATAAACAAGGTAGAAGGGAATAAGAATTTTAATACCTTGGAGCTCCCAATAGGCCAGTCCCACATGAGTAACTTTGATTTCTGTTAAACATTTTTGGACCCTTTTCTCAGCAGCAGTGCTCTGCGTGTCTGAATATCACAGAGCTGAATGCAGATGGAAAAAGATCTTCCATCAGACCCTTTGTTTCACCTGGGCTTCAGCTCACACTAATTAAGGAGCTTATGGAGCTAACCAGAAAAAAAAACATGAATAAATGATATAATTCAAACAGTTGCATTTATCATATTCATAGCAGTTTATCTTATATGTTTATTTCATATTCCACCTGATTGTATTTGGAGTTTACATACATTTCTGTGTTCAGATATAAGTTGGTAAGTGGAAAACTATAAAATTGTGAACATGTTAGAGCTAGAGAAATAAAGAAATATATGTGCTTGCCTTCAAAGTATCACTCTGGTGCATTTTGCTATTACATTCTGTTCTTCTGAGAAAGACTGTAAGCAGCAAAATGCAAGGCAATACCCAGCATATCACATTTAAAGAAAACACAGCCATTTCTCTTGTGCATACTGGAACTTTACAGTTTGTAGAAATCTTTTATTATCTCAAGGTAGTAGTTCTTGCTTTCAATTCAAAAGGATTTTTTTTTTTTATGCTGGCATGTTATTCAAAATATTTATAATAAGAATATTCGAAGTCTTTATTGTCCACATGAGCTCCTGACAGCTCACTTGTTCTTCCTAGAGACTTCCTGTTGCTTTAAAAACAAAATTATGTCCATGGACATCTGGGGTTTGTAAACTATTTCCAAAGAGACTTTAGAATGTATGGGAGAAGAGCAAACCAGCTGTCAAGAGATGTAAATTCACTGTATGGGTCCCAAATCTCTACTGAATATTTGAAGGAGGTTGAAAACCACAACTAGGTCAGGTGTTTATGTGTAATTAAAGTCTTATTCTTTTCTTTATTACACCAACCTAAGTTAAAAATAGCTCACTTTAAGTCAGTTGGTGGTGCAGCCGCTCTGTGGTGCAAAAACTTAGTTGCACCATCACATTCATACTAACAAATCACAGGTAGGGCTTGTCATGCCAGATAAGACAATTAGTTCTCCACTTCCTGTGTCTGGTGCTGAATATTGGCCAATTCTTGTTGTATTAGAAGAAAATTGCTGTTTGTTCAATGTTGCACAAGGGGAGACAAATTCCTTCTAGTTTCCTGTGGCAATCCTCTTATGTCAGAGGCAGAATATGTGATTAATCTTTGGTAACCATTTTTTCCTCACGTATTTCCTGACTCTTCCACTCATTATGGCACTGAATCAGCAAGGTCCTTAAGCACATGAGCACTCCACACTGCTGCTGCTGAGGTTTCTGATGTTCTGCATGTGTGAGGTCTTCATGGATTCAGTTTCTGAGTTGCTTTTGAATTCAGTTATAAAGTTGTTAGTGGAAATCCCCCGTACAGCAACTCAATGTCACCATACAATGTGGGCCATACAAATACTGTGCAAGGAAAGAATATGCCAACTTTGTTCTTGACATGTGTTATTTTGTAATGAACCAAGATCAGAGGTAACATGGTTGTGCTGATCATTTTACCCCTGGGCGATGCATCTCAACAAATTAATCATTTTGAGTTCCCTGAGATCATTCCACTAATCACAGTGATGATAAAAGCCTATATACTTAAAATAACAAAATTACTGGACAGTAACAGAGCAGAGCACTGATCTTGAATTTGGCATATAACAATAACCAAATCAACTGGCAAAAATATAGTAATGTGCAGTTACTTCAGATCAGGAGGAATTAAGTTCAGAGGACTGTTTAGGCAGCAGAGTGTCTCCCTATAAAAGGGAGAGCTCTTTAACACACAGCACACTGAGCAAGTTGCCTAATAAGACAAAAGGCAAATAAACATGGTTCACATCAAAAGAGGTACAGAACAAAGAGAGATGAACTGGGAAAACCAGGTAGGGCATTAGAAGAAATCTTCAGCTTGTGCACAATGGACTGCTTCAGTTCATTAGGAGGAAAAAAAAGAGCATATGTGGGAACTTCTCTGTTATTAGTACTGTTTCAGAAGCCATTTTCAGGGTCCGGCTGTAAACTGGATATAAGCACTTGCCAAATGCAAGGGGAGTGGTTTCCACTTTGGTCTTTGTGTTTATTGTTTCTGCACGGGCAACAGAATTGAATTCATAGCAGCAGCAAAACAAAGACAGCCCTGAGTTATGCTGTAATTCACTGCTGGAGATTTATTAATATTATTTTCATGTAAAACCCAGCATTTTTCGCTTTGCTACTTGTAACCTGTAAGCAGCATAAAACTGTGTACCTATCAGGATTTCCTATTGCAGTGAGTGCCAAACAGCAGTGTAAGAACTGCACTACATGCACATGTGGTTACAGGGTATGCGTAAATTGCGCCTTTATGTTTAACTTGTCTAATCAGCTCACCATATCAAAACTTAATAAGTAGCTGCTTCTCATTTAAGGGTCTAGTAAAACTGCAATTACAATGGCTGTAAGATGCCTTGTTTCGAAAAGAGCATTAAATAGTTTTATAGATATGGTTAGAAGCTCTTGTGTAGTTGTTTTTATGAAAGTGAATGAGTTCATTAATAATGGGAGTCAGAGACAGAAATACAAGATGGGAGTTGGAGAAGTATCCTGCCTTTGCATCCCTTCCTTACTGGTTATCCTTAAAGTGTAAGTCACTTCTGCCTTCATGCAGAAAACCAGGCATGGCTAGACCCTGATAACACACCCAGAGGTGATGTGTTGTAAGCCACCCTTCCTCTCAGGGGTAGAACTGAAGGGCCTGATTATCATTTCTGCCTGGTTTTCCACCAGGAAAAAATAAATTGTCTTCAGTGCAGTTACTCTGGATTTAATTCAAAACCATGACCTGAAGCCTCTTTCACACTGTAAAAGTATATTTAAAAAAAAAAAAAAGTTTTATTATACGCATGAACTAACGAGCTATGCATCACACCCTCTGTGCTGAGGGACTGGCATTGCTCTTCACCCGTGGTAACTGCAGGCAGGACACCTGCTTTGGAAATGAGCTAATCAGAGGACACAGAGGAGAGAGTCTCACTGCTCCACCATACGGCTGTCTCCATTGGCGCCTGGGATCTTCCCATCAACTTCAGTGGATTCTGGTCCCGATCCCAGGAAGACTCATCTTTCCTTTCTTTCCATGAAATTTGGCAAATGGGTACCCTACCTGATTAGGGTTCAAGTTCCCATGTCATCTCCCCTTCCAGAAACTCCTGCAGAGAACCTGAAGCCAACACTGAGCTGAGAGCAGAAAACTTCTTGCTTATAGTGTGCACCAAAGGAAAAACTTCATTTTAGATATTGGTATCTTAAAATAGACTTCTCTGTATCTCTACAGACACTATTGGCCAAATTTGTATTTTTTTAATGTATTTTTTGAAAAAGGAAATCTCAGATTTACTGTAAATGCAGGCAAGGGAGGAAAGAGCAGATGGGCAATGTTTAAGTTACAAACCTAAGGGAAGCTTTTTCATACAGAACTCTTCAACTGCAGCTCTTAAAATAAAGAAAGATTTTCTGTTTTCCACAGTGACTCACTAAACCTTTATTTAGACAGTTGGTAAGAACACCACTTCACATAATTCACTGGGTTTTTTATAAAAAATTTTTTTACCCCCTTTTTGCTCAGTTGCAGTTTTAGAATTATGATGTTTTTTATCTCTTAAAGGGAGACAGGGCTTTGCATGAAGATATTTTGCCTTTTATATTTTGTTGGCAACTTAAATGTAGTTTGTAGTGGCTAATATTCCGGTTCAGACCCACAGCACAGCACCCTCTGGTGCACATATTAAACAGGAGGATTAGAATTGTTATGAGGGTTTTGTTCATTTTGTGGTAGACATTTTTCAGAGATTAGTTTTCATAGTCTTTCAGAAATTCAGAAACAAATAGCAGGACCCAAAACATAATGATTTGCAATAAATAGATCATCTTACCCTTTGAGCAACTCTCTTACTGTGCTGATTGCAGGAGTTCTAGCTGTTTGCAGAGCTTTGTTTACCACCAAAGTCAAAGGCAACTGAAAATACTCAAATATTGGAAGCAATGCATAAAGCAAACAGTGGATCTTCATGCAGGGCTGTGGAGGTTTCTCCCAGCACATGGTTATGGACCTCATGGGATTTTGCCAATTGACTGCAGCTAGCCTGATTCCGGGAGATTTTGGGCTCCTCAGTTTATTCCCTGAGAAATGAGTTAAGGGCATAAACACTTCACCACATACAGCAAGCACCCATAAAATTATACAATTTTCCTGTGTCAGGTGAAGCACTGTTAAATCAGGTTGTTTTAAAGTTCATTCTAATGGTTCCTGGACCTCCAGACTTCTGTTGTAGGTGCTACTCACAGAAGCTGCTGCCTCCAGTCGTTTTCCTTGCTAGAATATACAATAATGTGGTGAGGATCTACAGCTCCTCAAATGCTAAAAATAAGCTTAAGTTAACTATTAGCTTCCAGATGCAGCTCAGAAATGAGACAACTCAAAAAATGAGAAGGATCCAAGTTACTTACACTATGTCTGCACAAGAAAAACCTTGCTCCTTGCATTGGAAGCTATTCTATTTAAGATTCAATATATATGTAATTTTTTTTAATCTTCTCAGAGATGTTGCATTGGTTCCCGTGGGTCTCTTTTCTCCATGACTGTGTGTTTTCTTCTGCTCTACATTTAAAGCCAAGTTCTGCCACAGACAGTTGAGTTTAGCAAGAGAAGAGCTGCACATGAATATCTAAGGAGTTAATGTGACCTTTGGTCACGTCATAATTCAGTACATTGCCTGTAAGGCAACCGGAGGGACTAGTTCTGATAGGTGCCACATGGAGCTAGTGAAGCACCATGAAAATATAGAAAATGTAAAATGTGAAAACAATTTAAGAAAGCAGGAAATAGCTGTACCTGAATAATTCCCAGCCTGTCAGAGAGGCTTGGTAAAATGTGAAAAATATTTTTAAAAAGGAGAGAAAATAGAAAGGAGAGATATTTTATTATGAAAATAGCAAATTTTCACTGGAGCCTATCTAAAAAAAGCTGGTAACCTTTCCCACAAGCTTGATATGCTCCCTCTTTCATGTGAAAAGCCATATTCATTTGAAGAAATCATCAAATAAAAAAGGTTCCATTTCTGACTAGAACACGAATATTTGTGGTACTAACATCTGTGGTGGACTTTCAATTTACTAGACCAAAAGCAAAGAACAGAAGGAACTGGACCAGTCTAGTGGTTGAGAGTCTTTATGGCTTCCAAACCACACAAAAACTCATTTGTGCTGTTCACTTCAATTTATTACTTAGGGTGGCTCCAAGAAAAAAATCTGGCTCTTTCTTAGAAAAAGCGTATCCAAGACATGAGGCTTGTACAAACTACTGCATATCATGTCTCCTATTTGCATTTCCCAAGATGCTCCAGTATCATCCTCAGCATTTCAGAGGAGTAGGTAAGGACTACAGATAAGAAGCTGTGACAGAAAGTCATCCTGGCCTGAAGGGTGGACAATCAGCAGAGTGAGAAATCAGAATCCCTTTGGTCTGCAGGTATCTAAATCCTCCCCAAGTATGAATGCCTCTGCTGTGCTGCTGATCTCTTTTCCATACCACATTTAAAAAAAAAAAAAGGTGCTTCTGTGGATTACCAGTGAATGCCATGGTCTCTGTGTGTGCAAAATAATAATGCATTTTACTTTCTAAGAATCCTTCTCTTTGAAGATGACCTACTGAGAATTGATGAAAGACTATTGTTTTTCTTCCTCTGACATATGGATGGTTTCTGCTAAAATTTCAGCTCTCTTCTGCATGGCTCAGTCTTTTTCAGTCATTTCTACTGCCCACACTCATCCACCATTTCCCCCAGCCTTTGTGGACAACCTCCTGGAGCAAACTTGAAGAAAGATAGCTGAGGCTTAGGCTGAGTTAGGAAACATTTAATCTTCATGTAGCTGAAAAGTAAATGAGCAGCCATTTCTCTGGTAAATTAATTGCACATGCTTTGTAGAGCGAAGTGCATCTTAGAGGCTGGAGTCTCCTCTGGCTTTAGACCAGTGGGAGTCCACATGGCTCCCGTGGAGCCGCTCCAGTTTTTTTCACAGGGAAGGTAGATTTGGGTCCAGTGAATAGAAATTAATGTTCATATAAGGTGGTCCAGCTGACCATGCTGTTTTCTTTCAAAGTACCTAAATGCTGAGTTCCCAAAACCAGTGCCCAAAAATGTGGAAGTGGGTTTGGTAAGTGTTTCTGGAGAAATTGGAACAAACCCAACGTTTCCTTAAGAATATTTAGTCTTCTTTTCAGCACTGTGGGAGGTTTGAGCTGCTAGTTTGCACATTTTTAAAGTGCCTTTCCCTTTGAGACACCTAGGGCAAAGGCCTCAGGAACTTGATGTTATCTGTTTTCATAAGAAGAGTTTTTTCCATACCACATTAAAAAAAAAAATCCTTCTGTGGATTGCCAGTGAATGCCATGATCTCTGTGTGTGCAAAACTCTCATTGTATCACCAAAGAGCTGCACACAGAATAAGCATAGCCCATGCAATACAGATTCATGAGCAGAATAAGTCAAGGAGGGGCCATAATTGTTCAGAAGATACCCAGCTATGCTAGGTCTGGTGGGCAAGATGAGAACCTGGGTAAAACAACTCATGGAGTCTAAAAAATTCTAAAGTCTTTGCTACAAAACGGAAGTCTAAGAGATCAAGATACGTCTTTTAATTCCGTCAGAGGTAATTTTGGTATAATTATACTGAAATACATAAAGTAATTTTTTTCCCTCTCCTCAAAGTGCTTCAAAAGCAGCACTTGGGATCAGTCTGCCAGTCCTTGAAAAGGTGCCTAGGAAGGGCAAAAGGGTCAAAGATGACATGCTTGATACTGAAAGGTAAAAGTCATCCAGTAGCTGAAGCTGATTAGGGCAAAGTAATTTTCCAGGTGTAATGGGGTAACACTGTGTCGGTAAGAGGAGCAAGAACTGTTTCCAAGGATCCAAGAACTCTTGAATCACCCTGCAGAGCTCTGACCTGCCCTCACAGATGTGCAGGCTGCTGTGCTGCAATGAGGGCTCAGGGGAGCATCTGACTGCTCTTGACTCTGGGCTCCACATTCTCCACCTTCCACACGGGAGCCAATTTGTGGGCCGGCAGCTCAAGCGCTGTGCTGTGAATGCAGGGCATGCCATCGTGCGTCCCTCCCTGCAGCACCAGAGATGCCACCGCTTCCTTTCCCCGTGGAGGTCTCCAGTCTGGTGAAAGGTACAGGAGCAATCTGCATTCATTTGCTTGTGCTCATCCTGCTAATGCTGCAGTCCATCTATTGACTTGTCTGGGCATCTCAGCTTCCCAGCCATTCTAGGTCGCTCTCACCCCCATCTCCTAACCCACATTTTCAGTGGTTTAGCATCTGTCTGCATGGCACACCCCCAAAGACTGCATGTCTTCGGAGCAGGCGGCTGCGTTCACAGAAGCTGGATGGAAGTCAGATGCGGTTTGACTAAACCATGTGGAAATCCTAGAGGTTCTTGGCTCTAAAACCATTTAAAAGAAAAACAAACAACAACAAGAACAAACAAACACACCTCACCAAAGAAACAAAAAACCCAACCTAACAAACAAAAAACAACAGCAACTAAAAAAACCCAAAAAACCACTCACCAACCCATCCAAACAAACAAATAACACTACAAACAAGCAAACAAACCCGCAAACAAAAAACCCTCTACCTTTCAAGATGTGCTTGGCAGAGCTTTACAAACAAAGAAAACCAGTTTGCCTGTGGAGTATTTGATTTTCCTCAAAGGTTTGTTTGCTTCTATGCAGGTGGTACCAGCTGATGCAGAGAAGGGAGTGAGGGTGTCTAGGGGAAAGGACAAGGAAATACTCCAGACTTTTCTATTGAGTGGAGAGGTTGAGGTGGAAACACTGAGCAGCATCACACCAAAAACAAGCGAAACCAATACAAAACCAGGAAAAAAAAAAAAAAGAAAAATAAAGAAGAAAAAAAAAGTAAAAAAAAGAAGTAATTTTGCTGGGACAATATAATCAGTTTTACAATTGACCTCTTTTTCTGTCCAACTGATTTCATGTTTTCATTCCTTTGTTTGGACATTTAATCAGTTTCCCTCAGTGTTTATCTGTGTGCTAAGTTGCACTGGTTTTATCTGAGTGTGAACTGATTCCATTAAATCACTGCAAGCTGGATACTTTTACTGTACTTTGTATCATTTTTATTTCTGTTTCCTCTAAATTAATTAGCACCAATGTCAAGCTGGAGCAAGGCACATCATTCTTCAGCACATTTAGTGTCCGTTGGTTTAACTCAATGAGTACAAGTTCCAATTTAAGAGCAGCCCGAGTGGACCAGACCAAAATCCTCTGATGATCAAAGTGATCCCAAGTGGTACCCCTGGATGGGCACGGTGAGAGGACAAGCACATGTCATGCCCTTCCTCCTGTATTTATGACTCAGAGGCTTCCTCTCTTGTTGTTTGTGAACATTTTATTTTGATAGGAATTTTTTGCTTGTTTCCCCGTATTTTTCCAAGGGATCGTGCATCTCAACACTTACCCAGTCAATCAGACTTTGGGTGAAGGCTTATTTCTCACCCTGATCTAGAGTATGTGTATTAAAAGGTTTCTTAAAGAAAACAAACCCTCTTCCTCCCACATTTCTAATGTGCTGGTTTAGAAGGGAGGGAAGATACACTCTTTCCAGCTGTTAGCATTATGCGGCCCCACCCTCACTTTGGGAAAATGCAATTAAAAGAATTTTTTTTGTATTTGTCCAAGGTTATGCTAAATCAAGTGTTCAGTATCTGGAGAGGAGATTAAACCCTCCCGCATTTAATAAACAATGTTTAGTATTGCCCTGACTTCCCAGCTTGTACCTTTCAAGCAAGACAATAAACTCCCACACAGGCAGCTGGCATTACATGTGTTTGTACACAAAAAATGAAGAAGTGGCACACATCTGTGTGCAGATGAAGGCTGAGCTTTCCTCCACCAACCAGTCTGAGAGCTCTGCAGGATTTTGTTTCAGTTGTCTCTGTTTCCCCAAAGCGACATTTGCTGCCCCTGCTGACAGGTTTGGCAACCTGATCTCACATATGTAGTTAAGAGCTGCACGGAACAATTCCCACCAGGACAGGTGGCTTCTCCAAGCCCATCCTGGGTAACCCAGACCTAGTAGCATTTTGTTTCTGATATTTTCACTGCACAGATAGCAGGAGGTACCCCTTTCTTTCCGCTGTCCTCACTGAAGGAACACAAAGGCCACTTTCATCCAGAGAGTGGCTTGCACCTGCTGGGACAGTCCCCTAATGCTGGCTGAGGTTAAGGCAGCACCACCACACCAGCACGGTAAGGTGCAAAAAATGACCTCTCTTAAATCCTGAGCCTCGTCTGCCTCTGAACACAAGACTTCATCTCAGCAGGGCAAGAGGAGGGAGCTGGTGAGAGGAGCAGGGAGGGCAAGGGCTGGGTTGCAGGCAGGTGCCGGTTGCCACTGTGCATCGGGCAAGACAATGCAAGCGGGAACTTCCCTTCCTGCTCACAAACAGACAACACTTCATCTCTGTCGTTCCAAGACATTTTCATTTTACATTGCTGTGGCATAAACTTTCAAGATCTTAATGTGTTATGTCAGAGAAATGAGCTTTATTTCATACTTCCAGCATCTGGTGGTGGTGACAAAGAGAGAGCGAGAACAGAGGAGGAGGATGTTATTAGTGGCAGCTCTGCTGTGGAAAAAACACCTGGACCTTTTTCCCTCTGCAAGAGCAACTGAACACAGAGCCTCTGTCACTTGCTGGGGACTGTCACCTTTCCAGTGGTACTGATGGGCCAGATCTAATGAGGAAAACAACAGTGTGGGGACTCCAGGGAAGGCTTTGGGCTCCACATCTCCCTGATGGTACTGGGAGCACAGGTGGGAAAAAAAGCAGCCCCAGAGGACTTGACTAATGTGACCTTTTGGTCTTGCTAGGGCTGTACCTGCCCTATGCCAGTGAGCACCAATATTGCCCCAGCTTCAGAGGGAGCTGCCCTGCCACTTTACAGCATTCATGTGCCCAAAGAACACCATGACCTGCCTTATTTAATTTCTTTTTATTACTATTTTTTTCCCAGATAATACTCTTACCTTCCCATCCTCATGGAAAGAAAAGTGGAAGATTTCCACGAAAATATCAATAGCTCCAGCTGCTTATTCAACAACAGGATATGGATTCTAAATCTGCAATATATATTTATAGTAGTGACATAACTGTGAAGGGAAAAGCAGTTTACTCTCTCTGGTTTTTATTATATGTAATCTCAGCAGGCAATCAAAACGTATTCACACACCACAGGGACCAGAAAACAATATATTTGTACTCTTATCAGTCATTGACTCAAGGGGGGCCCCTGAGTTAGCCCTCCCAGAGCAGCCTTCAGATTTGGCACAAATACTTGATGGTTGAAGACAGGTTTTGGTGCATGTTACCCTTCCTGGTCTTTTAAAAACCCTTTCACTCATGGTCTTAAGCTCTTAGATGAGAAACCTTGCTCTAGGGTCTGCCAACAGCCTATGGGTGGTTACAGCATTTTGCCACTTCCTTTTGTACAGCAGAGCTTTGTCGGCCTTGCAGCAGCACATTTGCACAAGCCGGCTCTTGTGCAATGTCCTTGGATACCACTTATCTTTTGGAAACAGGCTAGGTCTCTATAGTTTGAAGACATACTTTCCACCCTTTGGGTTGGTTCAGCATCACGGCAATGCCAAGTTATTTCTGGTTGTTTCATGAAAGCTATGCCCTGAAAGGCCTCTAAACTTCTGGGCTTGACTTTCAGAGAGTGGTAGGAAAAATGGCCAGTCACTTCAAGCTGCCATCCACACACTGGGGACATGCACCCACATTGAGGAGAGCACTGGGTAGAGAGATTAGCTCCGGTCACCTTCCAAAGCAGACTGGATACACTAGGCCTGACCTCTGGACGTGTGCTCTGAGGGCAGACACAACCTCAAGTGCAGCAAAGCTGATCACTGAAAACGTGGGCACTAAGCCCCTGGTGCAGGCACCTCAGTCAAGGATGAGGCCATGAGCACATTTCACTCTGCTGCTGAGGACAGCCACCCCGAGAAAGCCTCTGGCCTCCCGGTGCCCATCCATTCCCATAGGACATCAGGGAAGGCATGGTTTCTGGAATCAGCACATTCATCGGGATGGTTTCCTATTGCCGGCTTGCAACCTAGCCATAAAGCTGCGATCACACCTTCAAACGACACCTTGTTCATGGAAAGTATTTCAAAGACTGGCAGATCTCTCTGGCAGAATGGGGTCCCATATATGAATTAAAGTCTTTTTTTTATTCTTCCAGAACTTTTCAAGAGTGCTAGTGACAGAAGAGGAAGGGAGGGAGGCAAATTAAAAAGTTTTTATACATTAGGAAGGTAAATGAAGCAAGTGAATGCAAAGACAAAGAGATGAAAGTCATATTTTATGGTAAGCATCATGCAATAGCTTCTTATTGGTGATGGGTGCACAAAATGAGACACCAGAAGCCAATGAAAGAAACGATTGTTAATACTCTGTCTAGAAATGATAGTTAGTACTGTGACTTTCTTTTTTCCCCCCACTGATTAAATAATTTATATCAGAATACTTTTGTAATTTGAGTCTGTCAGATGGGAGCTCTTTTATATATAAATATATTTTTTTCTTTCCTGCTTTCTAATTAGCAAGGTACAAAACAGAACAGTAATGTATTACACAAGCGGAGAAGTGACATTGTCTGGAGATCCTGGCTGTGTCCTGATTCCCAACAAAGAGTGCTGCAATACAGTGCTCAGGAAGCCCAGACGCCCCTCCTTTCAGCAGCTAAAGAGTTAAAGAGATAGATCAAAGCGAAAAGGGGAAAAAAAAAAAAAGGAAAATTTTCCTTTCAGGCTCTGAAACACTGTTGCCACCATGGAGAAGAGTAGTGGAAAATTAATAAGGTGGTGTTGGAGCAGATGCATGACCTGCAGTATAGTACAGAGGGCAAGAGTTCAAATATAAATAAATATGTATGGCTGTGCTATGTCTTATTAGATAAGAGTCCTGTCTCGTAAGCAGTTTAGGTGCAACGAAGTGGCATCTGTAGTACTTGCAAGACAAGGAGCTGTACCATAAACAAGCCTTCTGATTAAGCCTGGGATTTTCTAAGGGGCCAGCAAGAGCCAGGAGCCATTTCATCTCTCTGGGATCAAGGTATCAGGTGTGGAGGGGTAGGTGAGGAGACTGCTGCAGTAATCCTGGCAGGACTGTCATCATTTGGGAGGCATGCCCACTGGGTTCAGCATCCCAAAAGATTTCCATGAACAAAACTCCCATCTGTTTTGATGGAAAAGTTAAAATGCCATCCCGCAAGGTCCACAGCGGATGGTAAGTTTCCTCAGGTTCCATTTCCCCAGATCAAAACTCCAGGAGACATCCTGTAACACAATATATGGGTCTGGGGGATTAGTTTCAAAGTCACCATCTGAGCATCCCAAGAAATGCAAGCACTTGGGCCAGGACACAGACTGATGGCAACTGATGCAGACCCTAGCCTTCCCTGAGAAAAGCTGGCAAAGCTGAGACCCATTTTTGTGTCTAGATCTACTTCAAATAAATCTAACAGAAATTATCTCACAGTAATTTCTCAGCCACAGGATAATTCGAAAGTTATATTTAAAGGCATATGGATTTTCTCACAAAGAGATCTTCATGATGAACTCTTTCTTTCTTTTTTTTTTTTTCCTTGTGAAATCACCTGGAAAAAGAAAGCAAGCATCATTTGAGATCGAATGGAGCTGATTACAGGCAGTCTTAAGAAAAAAAATTGACACAGACAAAATAAAGATTATCATTCTTTATCAGTCAAAAATAAACATCACCTCAGATTTTCCACTTGAGTTGAATTTCCCCTCTATTTTTCAGCCAGATATTTCCCAAATAGTTCCATTGACCCAAAACAAGCATTTTTCACAAGATGAATTTCTCTGCTGCAGAAGTTCATTCATCCCGAGGCAGACTCTGGGAAAGCCATGGGCAAGGCTTGTCAAGTAATTTGGAAACAAGTGCAGGCAAAAGACAGAATTGGCTCCATGCAAGTTTTGCCCCTCCCCGTTGTGCCTCCCTTCTTTACTTTTATAGAGGGGGATTAGTGACATGGATGAGCCACAGGAGTAAAGCTCGCGTGGTTTGTACATGTCACCAGAACCCCTACAGAAAAATGCAGCTTTATAATATGTACAATTTCGGTTTAGTTTATTATTTATAATACCTGGGTACCAACAAAAAAGCTCAGACACTAATGCAAAGTTCTTAATTTCTTGGTGCGTTGACATCACTTACTGTCTCTCTCAATGTATTTTTATTTGTTTGATCTTCTATAAATTTTTCTCTTTGTTCTTCAGATGGAATAGCAAATCTAGTTCATTCCAAAGACACTCTGCTGCTATAAAGTAACTGAAACACCTTTAAAAATTTAGAGTTTTAAGTGTGATATCATGTCCCATAAGAATATTTGTATCATTACAGGACACAATATCACCTAGTTCTGTGGAAACCTGAAGTTCCACTAATTTATAAGAATATCTGTCTCAGCCATCTGTAATATTTTAATGCAGACAATTTATTTGGGTCAAGAAACTAAATATTCTGTTCCTGCTTTGCTTCAGTGCAATTTTGGCTACTCCAGCATTTGCAAACCTTTATTTCTTTCTAACACCTTCACACTTAGGCACCTCAGATGAAGCTTTTAGTGCAGGTTTCTGCTCATGGATTCAGATTTCTAAGGTTGTGGCACTTGCTGACTGCCTGTCCTACTTTCACCTTATCTTGCGTATGGCTGAGAACATCAGTATTTTGAAGTGAAGCTGGAAGTTATTTCTTTCCGTAACTGGTGATCAGACCAGGTTTTCACCTGCCTCAGAAAAGAAAGGGGCAATGGTGGCTGATGGTAGGTGAATGGTTGAGGACTTGGGGTTTTGGGTGGGGGAATTTGGCAAGGCCAGGGAGCAGCAACTGTCAGCTAGTACTGAGGAGGGAGAAATGGCTTGGGCAGAAGAGGGCTAATGAGCATCAGGATAGAGGGAGGACTGGTATAGCAGGCAAGGACTGTGAAGGCCGGAGTTACCCATCCAGCATGTGGCCACAGGGAACATCCTGACAGTGAGATTTACTCTTTGACTTGGATCCCACCTGGGACTGGAAAATGTACTCAGGAGCATTGTCCTCCCTTGCCTGTATGCCTGGCACCCACCCACTCCACTGCCTTCTCAGGAGGGCATGTTGCCACCCCAATGATAAAGCAACTCAGTGTCTTGCTTTGCCACTGAGAACCCTACTTTTATCTCCTCCAGACACAGCATCCCTCTAGTTTTATATTCTTAGTTAATTACATGTTCTCTTCCTCCTTCCCCACACACACACGCATACACACAAAGAAAGCTTAAACAAATCAGTGACGAATCAGTGGCCAGAGGGATGATGGATAATAAAAGAAAACTCTAAAAGGAGCAATAAAACCTCTGAACAGTTGTGGGACCATTGCTAGAGACAGCTCACAGCATTGCAAGGTTTAACAAAGAAAGATCAGAAGTGTTGACTAGACACTTTTGTTCTGAATTTGCAATGCAGCTGGAGGCTGTATCTATCCCGTCTGACGTTTCTGCAAGAGCAGAACACTTATCTCTGCAACAAAGGAAGATCTGAGGCAGCACCTGCTAAAATTAAGCTTTCCCAAAAACAGCTCTATTAATTTGCACCCAGGAGTTTTAAAGCAAGTGGCTAAGGAACTTTCTGAAACACCCTCATTAATAATTCAGAGATGTCAGGAGAATGAGTTAATTCTGGAGCCTGAAGGTCAGCAAACACTGCTCTAAAGGGAAAAAAACCTGATAAAAAGATGAGAAAAAAAGAAAGTAATAAAGAGAGGTAGAGAACCAGTAAGGCTGACAGTTCCAGATACAACCTGCAAACTAATTTTTAGGGCAACTATGGTGAAAGATTTAGATTCTAAGTATACATGTATATACTCATAGGAAACAAAGGCTAGCCACGAAAAGTTGTAGCTCTAGTGTTTTCCTGATTCTTAGGATCTGAGGTTTCATAAACTCACATTATCACGGCTATTGCAGAGGACCCCAAAGGACAGTTTGTTGCCTGTGTGTTGCTCGCAGTGTGAGGCTGGTCTGGGGATGCTGCTGCCACAGGTGTCCCTGTACTCTCAGGGAGGACAAAGTGGTATGGTCCCGGAGGGCCACACTGCACAAGGCACCCATGGGGACACCTTGGGCAGCCCCCTCTAGGACTTGTGCAGATGTTTGTGGGCAGGCTGATGATACGTTTGAGGTCAAGAAGATGCTTGCCTTTGTACCACAGGGGCAAAACCTTGAGCTGCATCTCTATGGCTTCCGCAAACCAAATGGCTGCATCCAGGTAGGGGTCTATAATCCCTACTTTTGTTTTAGAGGATCCACTTTCTCGCAAATCTAAACGGCATTTTTATTATTATTTCCAGTTGTTACATGATTCTTATTATAGTTCAGAACTGACGTCAGCAATAAACAATAATAGGATTGTGAACTATTGCTCTTTCTAATAAAATTATGTTTCTTCTCCGTATTATAAATCTAATAGCTATTACATCAGTACCCATAAATATATATCATTGCTTACCTTTTTAATATATACAGGGCATTGCATGCCCCAACAGAAAATAATCAGATTTTTTTTTATAAGTTAGCCACAGCCATTTTTAGATCATGAATGCCTAATAAGTAGAAGTAGAAGATATAATTAATGGGCAGTTTTCATATCATTTTATCCTTTTGAAGTGGGAGAGAGAGGTGGTTTTTACCTGCTTTTCTTTCCCATCTAAAGCTGCATCCTCTATTCTGACCTCAGTGTTTCTCTACACTTTTCTTTATAAATTTTTCCTCTTTCTTGTTTGAGGCTAAATGCCAGTGAAACAGCATTGCACAAAGGCAGTGCAATTTCTCCAGTGCAGTGCCATCGAAAACCTTCTCTTTCCTGAGAAAGAGGCAAGAAACAGCCTTTTTCTCCACTGTTCTATGCTATTGCACATACTTGCTGCCCTTGTGGCTGAGCGTCTTGACTCCCTCCCTTGCCTCCCATGCCCCCTTTTGCTGCTCCCCCCTTTCTTTGTGATGCCCACTTCGGCCACAACCTCCCAGATGGCCAAACCTCATGTTGCTCATCTTCGGACTCTGGGGTGTGAGTGCCCTAAGGCTTACGACAGAGGATGACGTCCCAAGCAGGGGGGCAGCAATGACACCATCACCCCCCCAGCCACTTCCCGATGTCCCCATCCCGGTGTGCCCCTGTGCACCCATTGAGCCTTTCTGGAGAGGATGTGCCTGGCAGCACCCCAGGGCAGCTCACGACATGGACACGGCTGTGATCTATGGAAGCGCGTGCAGGATCTGTATAAATAAGGCAGATCCCCCCTGCACCCCCTCCTCCTCCTGCTCCTCCTCCTCTCCTCTCTCTCAGCGCTGATTAATGTGTTGAATGAAACCTTTAAATGTTTGATTTCAAAGCAGAGGGATTTTTTTTCCCCACTTCTTTCCGCCTATCTGTAAAGAAGCAAAAAAAAACCCGTGATCATGTGGGAAATGTTGATTTTAATGGAAAAATTGCATTGTGCTGACTTTCATAGAGTAGAAAATCCACAGAGTGAGACTTCAGGCTTGGCACCTGCTCCAGAACCTTCCTGATGAAGCAAAGGTTGTCTTCATTAAGAGCATTAATATTCATGCAGCATGGTAATTTTGACACAGAAAAGGTCTCTGTAACCTTTTCTTGTGTGAGAATTTTTTACTTCTCAAGGAAATTACAGTCCAGCAATGACTTAATTAATGCTGGGTTTCTTCTGCGGATTTTGAAGAGCTGTCAGTTTGGGCTTGCGGTAGCTGTCAGGCAGGGAGAGGGCTCTGGGTAGGTAGATTGAAATGAAGGAGGGAAGACACTCGAACCCCCAGTGTAGATGCTCGCAGCTGGGGTGGAGTAATGAGGGGATGATAGGGGGATACATACACCTCCCACATTAGTTTTAATTTAGCAGTCTGCTTTCCACAGTGCTGGGTCATTTATTATTGGTATAAAGGACACAGCTTGAATCAGTCCTCCATTTCTTGCTCAGCTTATTTGTTATTTTTATTGTTATTACTACTATTTTATATTATGCATTTTGCTCTCCTCTTCCTCTAGCAGCACATGTGGAAAGTTCTCAGGGGAAGCCGGCTTTGAATGGTCTGAAGCCTCTGCTGCAAGTGTGGGGGAGAAAGAAAGAAGCCTTCCTCTACTTTTAACAAAATATTTATATATGTGCATATACATACGTAATCAGATAAAAATACTCCAAAGAAATGGGATGTACTGCCAAAGCGGAGCAGTGGCAAGCGGTTGTTTTTTTTTCAATCAAAGTTTACATTCTTCTCCAATGATGTCAGTCACGTTTGCAGACAGGGCATTTCGCACAGCAGTGAAGGAAGGAGCTTCTGCCTTCTCCTTCTTTTCCTTAGTTTGAATTTTTTGGGTATGTTTCTGAGGACATCCTTTTGGGATCTCTCTTTTCCTGATTTGTTTTGCTTTTCTTTCTCCAGATTGCTCTGAAGTGTCCTGCCTGCTTTCCAAGTTCCAGGACTGCTCTCAGCGCAGTACCTTTCTGCCTCAGTCCCCTCTGCTTGGCCCACTCTGCCACAGCAGGGTGCACCACCAGGGATCTGCACCACAACCTCCTCCTTGCTGCTGGAGACCAAGAAGGTGGCTTCAGCAGCAAGACCTTGAACACAAATATAACTAGCCAGCATTCCAGCTGTAAATCCCCCTTCATCATCAAACAGCTTTGAGAAGAAATTGAAGCTTCGCTCTTCTATCAAATATATTCAAAATTGCTCTGTTTTTTTCAGTAGTAGTATTCAAAGTATGTTTCTTTCACTTGGAAATTAGTGGCCCTAAGGCAAGATTCTTCTAGACGTCAAAATCTGAATGTCCAAAGACCCTCCTTTCCAGACCCAGGAAATGCAAGAGATTTTTGATTATCCTGTAGTCTATATGACGCAGCAGTGTTGTGCCAGATCCTTCTTTAAAGGTGATGCAGAAGACTAAAATGAACATTTAAATAATGTCCTTGAGGTATAAGCATTTTGAATATTTTAAGAAGGGACGTTCACTTCAGCCAGCTGTAGCCCTTCATTCGTTATGCTTTTGATTGTCAGAAGTGAAATCCCAACAACGTTGTTGGTCCAAATCTCTGTTTCATATGCTGGCACCTTGAAATTCAAAGGTGTGCTGCAAAGTGAGTTAACCCAAGGGTAATGCGCAAAGATGTGCTGAATGACACAAGTAACAAAAGTGAAGGATGTTCAGCTGAAAAATATACATTATAATATATGAGCATGTGTATAAATACACAAATATTTTAAAATAACCTGCACATACTGCTGCATTCATTTTACCTCTTTTTCAGCCATTGCCCATTTGCTGTGGACATACTAGCATGGAGAACTAACTGCGCTTCAAACCAGAGGAAACTGATACCTGAAAAAAAACACCCAAAGAAGGTGATCAAGAAAACTGAGACTGTACATGTTCCAGGCCACCTAGAACGTATAAAATCTCTAAAGGTCTCTTTACCACCAGTCAACAATTTCTAGAGGACCACAAAAATGAAGAAGACTGAGAGCCATTATATCAAATTCTTCATACAAAGCCTCCCTACATCACACACTGTGATGTTCATCTCAGACACCCATTTCAGGACACATTTTCAAAATAGATTTAATTAAGGCTGCATTGCTAAAAAGGGAGATCCTAGTGAAATATAAGTGTTTAGGGTAACAAATTGAGAGTTTGTTATAAACTAAGGTGATAAGATAGTCAATAGAGTCAAGAGAGTACCAGACTACCAATCAGGGTCTTAGGAGGTTTTGGCATCTTTCTAGGTTTGCATTCATGAGGCATCATGTCACTACTCCCTGCCTGACTGGTGCTCCTGGAAAGCACTCATCTGCCTTACCTGGGATGATCCACTGTTTTAAGGGGTTACACTTGCTTATTCTCTCAGTTGATTCACCATTTTATATAGTGCTAGCTCACATATTTTTGCCAGCTACTAAATAGCATTTTTACTAGGGATGATCTCACAACACCGTGAGGTCCAAGTGACGAGATGGAAACAACCAAGAGGACTAGGATCAACAACTGAAAATGTCTCAGGTGAAACACATATCCAGTCCCATTCAGTCACAGACTAAGACTGCTCCCAATTTCTGATTCCTCACCAAAAGCCAATGACCTCCAGAAGGACCATTTGTGCTGAAGAGCGGTGATTTTATGTGGTTAACCTGCAGAATGTAGTTTCAGTAATAAACCATTTTGTCCTGTGCAACATCCAGTTCTACTTTGCAAGCCTCTCCAACTTGCTTTTCCCGTACCAGAGAAAAGAGTCAAGAACATTTTTCTGATCAAAATATGATCTCTTTTCAGGGGCCAAAATGCTGGAGTAAAATGTGGCTTTATTTATGCACACAGGCTAGAAGGATTGCTGCAAAGGGAATTTTCTAGTCTAGGGGACAAATAATAGTTGTATTTCTTATCTTCACAGCGAATGAAATAAACACCTAATATTTCTTCTGCCTAACAAAGTAAGTAATTAGCAGTGCCATAGTCAAGGGAACATGCAGGTAAATGGAGCAATAATTGGGGTGATACAACATTTGCCCACTTCTCAGATGAGGGATAAGGAGCAGGCCAGAAGTGAACCTGCATTTTATTTACCACTACACCACTGGTAATTAGACAGCTTGCCATAATGGATTAGCAGTAAGTAACCAGTGACACCCGTTATCCCTGGCAGACAGAGCAGTGTGTGCCACGGAAGAAGCTGTTAGAGGTGAAGAAATACAAGTGTGTAAAAGATAAGAATAGCAAGTGCCCTTCCCATGTCAGGCTGACTGGGAGTTGAAAGCAAGCAAGAAAGTCAATCTTAAAATATGCCAGTTAATTTTAAAGACATTGAAATTTTACTGACAAGTCTGAAGTATTTTAAGTAATGTCAGAATTATCTTACTTGGGAGAAAACTAAATTTTTATGATCTTTTTTTCATGTATAAGCTGCATTACTGTTTTATGAGGGAAGCCTGTCAATTAGCCTGCTTTGAACAAAACACCTCTGCAGAGATGTACCCACTGCACTATGTATTCTGCTCCACAACCAGTGGAAGAGGGTATGACGGGAAGGAATGGCATGGGCTATGCTCACGGTGCTGTGTAACCTCACTGCCAGCCTGGAGCCAGGATGATCAACAGCAGCTCTGAACCCCTGGGGCAATCCCTTGACAAGGCACAGCAACCTTTCATGAAGACCTGCTCTATCAGCACCATTGTTTCCCAAGTGTGAGCCTGGCCCTGCACAGGGATGTTGGAGAGCCCCTCTCTCACCAAGGCAGCATGAGCACCACCACGGCAACTATGGAGCTCTGAATTGTCCCATGAAAATAAGAAAAGGTCTTGACTTGTTCACTTAATTGACTGATTGGTGATCTTCCAGCAAGGTTATAAATCTCCACTCATCTCCGTGTCTTTCTCTGTACTGAACACCAAGGAAAGACCAACCTCTCCTCCCTGAGATCCAAAGGGAACTGTGTGCTTCCTAGTTAATGCATCTACCCGCTCCCTTCAGGGATAAAAGAGGAGCAAAGTATTTAATAGCCCACCATGATTATGCTATTGTTATTTTTAAAACAATTTTGTTCACATTAATGCAGGTTTTATTCCCAAGCAGGCATCCAGTTAGTTCGTAAATACTCACACACACACTAGCACATAGGTGCATGTCCCAACCCTGCAGCAGCAAAGTCTAATTCAGCAAGATCTAAAACCCAAACTACTCCTCAGAGCTGGGGCATTCCCTTTTGGGGTCTTACTACAGCTGGACTTTTCCTAAGACCAACAGCATCATCTTGTCTCTCCCATATACTTCCTACCAGCACATCTTGCTCACATTACTTTTCTGGACCTGAGAGTCTTTGGTCACATCTTCACCTGCTTCCCCAGCTCTGCAACCTGGTTAGTGCAGGTGACTGTGGATGGAGCCGAACTTGCTCCCTCCCACACCTTGTTTCCCCACATTATGAAGGCACCCCTCCTGTGCAGTGCTCAGCCCCTGGTCCCCCATGTCAGGCTATGGTGTGACCTGGCTGTTTAACCTTTTGGCAATGACCAGAGGATTTAATCTGGTGGTTTTAACAGTAATTCCATTCTCTATTAAAAGGTTATTGCCTTTGAAAGCAATCTCTATAAAACCCTGCTGGGTTGACCCCTATGAAATTCAGTACTTTTTCCCACTGGGCAAAGACCATCTCTGGTCTCAGGTGGAGGCTTTTCCCCTCCATCTCTCCTTCTCACTCCTCTCTGCCACATGGCAGTGGTGAGAGCCCAAACTGAGATGGCATCCAGCAAGGCCCCATCACATAGCAGCTAAAACCCCTTCCCCCTGCTGGTGGGCCTCCCTCCCACCCCTATTCCCCACTGCCAGTCACTGTATCCTGCTTAATGGTATTACAGCCATGAAATATGATTTTCTTCCAGTTGGGAATAGGAATTTTGCCATATTTTGCTGAGTAGCACATTTAATATAAATAATTCCTACTGCTCACAGGCTCCCACTTTTATGCAAAGGTTTGTGCTGAACCCACAGCGAAGAATTTTAGGAAAAGGCTATTCATTAAGACCCATACTTGTCTGTCATCTCCAAAGATCCCCCACTGGCAGAAGGGGTCATGTAATGTCTTATTTATACCAAGCCTTCCAGTAATTAATTTTCTTCCACACCATTTTAGCACACACCTGGGTGTTTTTATCTCATTTCTCTACTTGCGGTGCTTTTTGATTTTTTTCCCCACCCCAAGTTGCTTGTTCTGATGCTGGTATGAAACATTCAACCTTTTAAAGAAATCATTCATTTTTTTAAAGGTTGAACATGTCATGGGAAGTTGGTGCACCTAATATTAAATCCTAGCTGTTTCTCTCAAAGTTCTTGAACATTGGGTAACTTGTAATGATGCTCATGAGCTCTGTGATCCTGGCACAGAGGCTCAACATGGCATGCAAAATCCCCAATGGACAACTATTTTTTGAAATGCATTTATGAAGGAGTTGTTTTTAAGGGTGGCCTCGCCTTTGCTACGTGGCTATTAGTTTAAGGCATCAAAACCACAATCAAGGAGCACTGGAATTGCACTGTTCAGCCCTGAGACGCACAGAAATGTCCAAAATAAGGACTGAATCATCTTTTCTTGGGTACCTCTGCCTTAAGTTGAAAGATCATATACAGGCTGCAGAAATGGGCTATGACTGTTTTGCTGCTCACTGGTTGCTCCAGGAGCTGTTTATAGGAGTCCTCATCACAAACACACCATCACAACATGGATCTTCACTGGCAGCCTTGGCACAGGCACTGGCTGCTGTCCCATCACCCAGGCGACACTGCTACCAGCAGTTAACCAGGGCACCCTAATCAGGGGAGGACAGGCTCAATCATCAGTGGAGTGGTTTTTACATCTCCTGCCCATGCAACATCTGCTGTTTCATTTTGTGTGAGCATCATGTCCGTAAATGCCAGTGCTTGTGCTGTTGCCCAGTGATTTCCAATCAGCCTCACAAGTGGAGCAAGAGTGGAAAAAGAAGAAGAAAACATTACAGAAAGAGGAAAAAAATGAGCAGCAGGAATGTTCTTTGTGAGCACACAGGACTGGCAGCAGTGGTGAAGCCACTATAAACAGTCACCTGCAAATCACACGTGCATGCCTGGCACTGGACTCGTCAGAATTGCAGAAAAGTGTTTCCCATCCCCACCTCAGCTTCCACCCCAAACCAGACGTCAGCAGAACAGTTTAATGACCCTGCATGGTGGGCTTTAGCAACCAGCATTGACCCTGAGGTGCCACCTCATGGTTTTGAAATGTCACATCCTAAAAGGCCTTTCCTGTGAGCTTGGGGACATAAATGAGTTACCTCTGTGATCAAACACAGTTATGTGCTAGTGTTTTAAAGGTGTCCACCAATATACAACGAATCAGGACTAGCTCACAGTGTTTTCTTAAGAAGCTGCAAAAAAAGATTGTAGCAGGCCAGGTTTAGGGCGTGGATGGGTGCACAGGCTTAAAGAGGGCAAAAGAAGCATGGTGGGTGATGGAAGAGGGTTTAAAGCTCAGCCTAAGGAGCCTAAGTGACAGCAAGGAAAAGGTGGAAGTGAGAAGGAAAGTGAAAATGGGGATAGCTCTGAAAATTCTTGAGAAGAGATAACTTTTAGGACAGGACATCCTAGCAGATATGAAGAGAGATGAGGAAGCAGCCTTACTGCAAAAGCCAGGGGCGCAAGCACCGGGAAGAGACTTTATGGTATATTTACACAGAAGAAATTTTAAGTTACAGACCATGTGCAGACATGATTTTAAAAATTAGCTGGTAATTCTGGGAGCTATATGGAATAGTTGACAGGTTGAGACACCTACAAGTAATTCGACTTTCATTTTTGGAAAATGAGACACCCATAAGGCCTCTCAGATTTAATGTGAATAACTCCCCTACAAATTTCTGGCACCGGAGTCAGCCTAATGTTAGTCTCCTAAAGAACTTGGTCCTCATTTTTGAATCAAGTGGCTTGAGGGCGAGCTGTGGCTGCAGCATGTAGTGGTCTGTATCTCCACACATCACCCAGCCAGACTGGTTATGGATACTCGGGTGCTGCCATAGCCCTTGTCCTCAGCACAGGCAATTCTCCAGGTACCAAAAATTCAGCCCAGGCAGACCAAGGTTTCGCAGTGCCCTGCTTCTTTCGCAGAGATATTCCTTGCTTATTCACTTCAAACTCTTTCTTCACAGCCCTGTTAAGAACACTTTGAATCTTCCAGAAACTTCTATTCAGATAGTCCATGCAGCAGCAAACACGCAAACAAATCAGTCTCCAAAGGTGAGCCCCCGGGGAAGCTGTGCCACCTCACGGCTTGAGTGGGCAGCACTTCAAGGGCTACAAGCTGAAGTTTGTTAGCATTTAACCTTGCTTAACCCTTGAGCCTGGACTACTTTCAGCTGCTCCAAGATGACTGATAAAAGATCCTGCATGGCATCACTAATCTGAGGGGCATTGCAAGCTGTTTGTGTTCCCATGTGCACATATGGAAGAGCTTTGGAGTGTCAAATCCAATACTCAATCACTGTATCAGCAAAGGTGTAATGAAATTCACTTTACTGCTCCTTGAATAGGTTAGATTTCATATTGCATAGAAGAGGGCTCCCAGTCTCAGGGCCACTATTTGGTTAAAAACTTGGAGAAGTAATTTTCCCGCTTGCACTATTAAGCATGTGGTTTTCTTTATTTTGAGATCTCACTTTGCCTGGCTTTATGTACATCCATATATCTCACAACACATATATGGAAACCATACACAATAACAAAATAGCCTTATGTACTGTTAAAGCTGGTTTTAAAATTTACAGGGTACAACTCTTTTTTTTTTTTTTTTTCTGAAAAGAAAAATTCTAAAGCAGTTCCATATAGTTAATGTAGTGTTTGGCCTTCCATTAAAAAGATACTATTAAACCAGTCACAAAAACACTAGCAAGTGAGTAAATGTTTAAACCAAAAATCTCTCTGAACTCCTATGGGAAGGAAGGGGGTGGGGGACTCTACCAGTTCCAAAATGGGAAGATCATATATTAGAGGTGAATAATAATGTGCAAAAAAATATGTTTCAAGGAATAACACAAACTAGGAGGGGTAGGAGAGAAAGGACTTTAAAGGATGAAAAATCTTAATGCCAGGAAAGATGGAGGTTCTGGAAATTTTGGTCTTGCTAAAGGAGTAAAAAGAGGGAGAAAGGGAGAAAGAAAAGGGGGTAATAAGGGAGAGAGAAAGAGAAGAAAGAGAAAAAGAAAGAAAGAAAGAGAAAAAGAAAGAGAGAAAGAGAGAAAGAGAGAAAGAGAGAAAGAGAGAAAGAGAGAAAGAAAGAAAGAAAGAAAGAAAGAAAGAAAGAGAAAATAAAAGGAAAAATATAAGGAAAAAGAGGATGTAAAGAAAGAAAGGGGACCGAATGGGAGCAAAGTAGCAGGGTGACACCCATCCTGGCTGTAGCAATGCAAATGAGGCCTCCCTGAATGGGACTGAATGAAGCACAACTGTATAGTCCGTACAGGAGACAGTTAAAAATTTGAACATAAGGTAGCATTTCCTTTATCATATCCCATAAAAATAGCAATTTGCTAAAGCCCTTGTAGCACAGTATGGAAGGTGGTGTATTTTACTGATAATGTAGAGATGACAGATAGTCCTATACTAGGAGGTTTCAATGGTGTCTTGCTGTATAGCATAATAAATTGTGAAGAGCAGAGACAGAGGACAGTGCAGGCAGACACTGCTCCACCTCCAGTAGCCAAATAATTCAGACCCGGCTCAGTAATTATGCTGTGTGAAAATATGGGATTAATTAGACTGGTACACTAACACACTATAGTCTCATTAAAGGCTGAACAGCATTTTCATAGATACTGCCACTTGAACAGGGCTGCTGCTAATGTGAAAAGACAAAGTCTCTTCTTTTCACACTCCTTGCTTATTATCTTACTTAAGGCCACTTAAGCAAAGTTCCACAGGCAGCCTGGCAGAAAGCCCTTTGTGAGATTTATTTTGTTATTTTACCTGTGTGCCAGGAAAACAGAGGGAAAAAAACAACTAAGGGGAAATACTAACATTAGCAATAACCACAGTTTCTCCCCTTGCACCAACCAGACTTTTTCTTTTCCTTCCTCCTTTCTTAATTTTTCTATCACTCTTCTGGGGAGTGGGGAGGGGAGCATGGGTTGTGTGTGTGGGGAGGGTGGGGAATGATGAAGGGGACATATATCTCAAAGAGAAAGAGATAAAAGTTGTCCTCCATTGCAAGTCTCAGATGTTTGATTTCAGTTTAAGGGGTCAGCCTCTCTGAGAGATTTGCTCAGCCTGACGGAGGTAGCAGGATCCCGTTGGGGGACCAATGGGGTAAGAACTGTGTCTTTTGAACTGAGAGGTGATTAGCAAGCCAGAAGACATCATTTATGCTAAATAGTTGCCATTTCACATCTTTTACCCGCAGAGAAAAAACTCCTTCCTCCCAGTTACTCCAAGCCACTGAAAAGTCTCAATCACCCAGCAAGTCCAAACGTTACCATACTTGTAACTATAAGTCTGATATAATTCTTCAAAAAATCCAGCACCTGGGAGAAAATTGATTTTGGAAGGAAAGGACGCTATAACACAGCCTCTGTTAAACAAGCAGATCTCCTCTGTCCCCCCCTCCATCTCCCACCCTGTGGGTCATCACTGGCCAGATAGTCACAATGTCCCCCTGCTCCCTGTCTGCACCACTCCATGGCTTCAGCGCACTTATGGGCACATGGGGATGCTTGCTGCCGCTGCCGGGAGGTGGGAATCAGGAATGGCATTATCCAGTGACTCCCGGTGGGGAGTGGGTTTGGTCCTCATGTGCTTTAGTTCTGGGTAAATGGTGAGATACAGTGTGCTGTGCAGGAAGCAGACTGCCACGGGGTGTTAATATATAAAACTTGTCCTTTAAAATTAACAGGCCTCTGTAAAGACCAGCTTCACCCTGCTCTCAAGAGAGCTATTAGAGCAAAGAGAGACTTTGCCACATACATAGGAAGGAAGTGAGGGGCGAGAGAGGCAGGAGAGGAGCCCAGCATATCCTGATGACAGACAATAATAGAGGTATCTGTGCAGAAATACTGTGGGCTTGGAGATGCCTTTGAAGCAGGCAACGGTAATATTCAACTCAGAGAAATAGCTCATGTTGAATAGACTGAAACCTGCTTTGTGGCTTAACAAAAGTGGGCAATAGAGGGAGGCTGACATTAAACAAGTCAGTTTGCAGCAGGCTCTAAGGTTAGCATCATTAGCAAAGGGGGAAAATGATTAGCAGTAAAAAGCGAGACATTAAAAAGAGATTTAAAAGGAGAGCTAGAGGGAGCTAGGGGATGGGGGGTGCTTTATTTGTACCTGAGGAAAATAAAAGAGTTTCCACCCAGACACATTTGAATTCTCTCTCCTGCCTTTGCACACAGAAGTTTTATGAATATTTACCTTTCACATGGTTTGGGGAAGAATAAATTCTTTGGCACTTGTATTGAAATTTGAGAGCAGATTCTCCTGCCCATATGCAAATGCTCATATGAAATCCCAAATAATGTCCCTCCTGCAGATAAGTGCATTTTCAATCATCTGTTTAAATGTAGGGTGACTTATGGCCAGGGTGGTTGGACCTGTTGGTCTTAGTTAGATATTTCAGATACAGCCTTAGCTCAGTTAGTTTGGAAAGACTGAGTACGACTTTTGCTCTTAAGTGATGAATGTCACTTTAAATAAATAGTATTTCGGCTCCTAAGTCTCATAAGTGCTTCTGAAACCATCACCTCCTGACTCCCTGCAGTAGTGCTTTAGGGCTTTCATCTTGAGATGGGGACAGACCCATCCAGGTTTCTTTTACACTCACAGTCAGATTAGTGTCTCTGGAGACAAGAGAAGAGAAATTTAATTTCTGGTGTCAGGAGGCTTTTTTAAATGTGTCTTCCAGATCACGAGTACATTCACATTACACCACCCTCACAGAGGTTCATATAAACGAGCAGAGTGGCTGTGGAGAGGCTCTTGTCACCCAGTCATGTGTGTGCCGCTGTTCCACAGAGCGACACATCTCAGTGGCACGTCAGGACCCTCGTCGAGGAGCCAAGGCCCACAGCGCTCTGCCAGTGACCACATCTCTGTTGCACTGTCCAGTGGGACAGCCCTGAGGGCACTGCTGATGAAGGTTGCAGAGGCGATCACCAGAAACCCCTCTGGCTGTGCTGCAGTCACAAAGCAGGCAAAAATGCATGGGATTTATTTGCACTTGCTTCTCACAGCATACTAAGGAAGGAGCTCACACTGACCCGGGCAGGAAAGATTACAAGCCTGCATGCCTGATATCTGCACAGGTGCAGTAGTGTTCTTGAGCTGTACTGTCCACATAAATTGCAGGCATTATTCTCTCTCAGGACAGAGGTTTCCCCTCAGCCAGCTTTCTCTTTTGCCTCCCACACTTCAGCCTCCAGGAAGCTAAAATACAAACTTCCCAGCTCCCCTTACTGGGGGTCATCTCACTCTCAGCCCCACGGTTTTGCTGGAGAAAGGAGAAAAGCCCAGTGTGATAGCTCTGTCTTGATAAATGTGCAGCAAAGTGAGCAGCCGGCGTGTCACGACCAGCCCTGTGCACCTAACACACTACTGAACGTGCAGGTTGCCAACGGAGCAGCCCCGATACAGCTGAAGCCTCATCCACAAGTGTGGGGGAACTGGTGGTGGTTGTGGGAGGGTTCTTCCCAGGCACCAGCTCCAGGCAGGTAGCTCCTGCATCCTGGCAGCTGGCATTGTCTCTGCTGCCACTGCTTCCTGGAGTCTCCTTTCTGCTTTTCGGGCCACAGGGGCGTCACACCACTCCTGATGTGCTGAAGCTGGCTTGATCAAGCTACAGCAGGATGAGCTCATAAACCTTTGGAAAAGGAGATCCAGAAGAAAAGAGAAGAGATGGACAAGCGGTTCCCCACTCCCTGGGGGAGGCCTCTGATCCTTTCAGCAGGAGCTCCTCCCTCCTTCCCACTATCCAAACCAGACTCCATCAAGGGGTTAAGCAGAAACACACAGGCCAAGTCCTGTGTAATGCTGTATGCTATTCCATGAGTCATGGTAGCAGGCTGCTGCCATAAATGCGGTCACAACACAGAGAAAGTGCAGGGTGCAGAGTCAGGGGCATGGAAAGTTGTAACAGGCAGTAGGCTACACGTAAACCAGAAGTGAGCAGAGTCGCGCTTTCCTCCTTCTCCCCCCTGAGGGATCCCAGTGCTCCATCCCCACTAGCCATCTCTCTCTAGTGTTTGTCTAAAGGCTGAGGGGAAAGTACAGTGCAATGTACCCTGGTGCTACAGAGCACCTGAGCACACAGTTTTCTGGAAACCTCTGTACCAGCCTATCGGTTCAGCAGCAGCACTCATGGCCATAGTGTATGTCCCAGTTTAATTCCCTAATCTGGTTCCCGTTCATTCCAGCATGAACCTTTGGAGACTACAGGTGAAATACTAATGGAAGGAATTATGGAAATGCAATTTTGACACACTGGTGAAAGAAGATGAGTGCTGATTATGAGATCTGTCAGTTCCATCTTTTTTTCATCTTGCTGTGTCTGTCTGAATAGAGAAATCAAATTAAAAATGCTTGAATGCATTCAGGAACCCAAAGCAGAACATATCGATCTGCAGATAAGGTCAGATACAGGCCCTCCAGCTTTTGAGCGGAGTTGGGGGGGAACTTTGGATGGCTATGAACAAGAAAGTGAATCTCCAAGGCTGGCCAAAAGGGGATCCTCTCTTATGTTCTTCCTTGTGAGAAATATATTTCAAAAGTTAGCTAACAAAACCCAGGTGCCTTGGGTGCCTGTAGACACCATAACCCTGGGCAAACCTGAAAAACAGCAGCCTTCAAACCTCCTCTCACAAGTGGAGGCTGAAGGAAATAAAAATGATAGGGATGTTAGCTGGCCAGAGCCCAGCAGGGCCATGCAAGGCATCCCCAGGTCCTCTGGACCTGAGCTCACATCTGTGAGAGTGAAGACAGATCTGATCTTCCCCCTAAACCAGAAGAAGCTTAGCAGAGTCAACAATATGAATTACCTGAATATTAAAATTTTCCCAAACTTCTTTGTCAAAATTCTTCATCTCCTGAGAGTGTTCAGACTAAAAAGTTATTAAAATATCGTTTTCTCTCTGTGTCCCTTGTTATTTTTTGCATTTCATCTGAAGGCACATCACTGCGTCCTGAAGGGAAGAAATAGGCTTTTGACTGGAATAACGACAATTTGAAGGCCACCGTTTTGTTCTGTTGTGGATCTATGGCTACTTCTGATATACGTGAATTCAAAGGCTGGTTCTTAGATCTCAGACAGGATAAAGCCACTGTTTGCTTCAGAAGGATTTTCTTTGGGAAGAGTACATTTTTTGTAATTGCAGAATGACATATTGCTCTGGGGTTATAAAGAGAATTTTATATTTAAAAAGCTATCTCCAAGACATGTGCTCCCTCTGCTCAGCTATAAGCTAAGCAAAACAGAAGGAGAGAGAGTGAGAGAAAAGGAGAGAAAATGAATTAGCTTGAACTTTTGCTGAGATAAATATGGCCTGATCTTTTAAGTTCAGTTCATGCAAGCAATCTCCCTGAAATCAGTGGGGTTTCACCCACATACTTGGAAGCAGACCTTGTCCCCATATGGCTGAGCAATAAAAAGTGCCACTGGCACTTTTCGCAGGGTTCTCAGGACCTCCTGGAATGATGTTGGCCATGGCAACCAAGCACATCGGGCTGAAGGCAAACTGGGTTGCCAACATTCTCACCTTACCTGAACAGTGAGAGGAGACCATCATGTAGGGGAAAATGCTTTCACTCAAGGGGCTGGTCCAGAATAGCAAAATTGACTTAGTGTATGCAAAGCAGCAAGGGACACAATGGTCTCTCTCTCATCTGCCTGAAATTTTGCCGAACTGAAGAGAGAGGGTGTGAATGAGTGTGCATGCAAGTATGTGTGTGTGCAGGCAAGCAAGCGGAGGGTACAATGTGCTTCCCTCTGCCCCTACCCCCCTTTCTTTGCTAGGGTTTGAGATCATCTGCTTTTCACAGGCATTGAAAACTAGTGGGAAAACCAAAGCCGGATTGTGACTTGAAGCTAATGTAGCCTACATGCAGCAGACATCTAATATGATGTTATTTATTCCCATAGATCTGTTTATTTTGTTTTCAATTTACCAAACCCTGTGACACATTCCCAAAGGTGCCTTGTTGTACAATACGTTGCACACAGTAAGATATTCAGCCTAATTCACTCTTTGTTTTGTTTCAGTTCAGCTGCATGAGGGCACAAATGCATCTGTGTTATATCTTCTCTTGTGACTGATGTTGCAGACTATTGCCATAGGGTTTTGTGAAATGGGATCTTAGTTAATCTAGGGCATTGTCTTTGTAGTGCTAAATTCTTATTTGCAAACATAATGTTCTGGCATTGATGCAACAGGGGAATATTCGTTGTTTTTTTCTGGGTCGTCTTCCCCCCCCCTCCCCTTTAGAATAGACTGTATGTGTTTTTAATAAACTTCTATTCTAAAGCTTTTTCTCCCTATTCTGCATTTGATCTGAGACATTTATAACACATTGCATCACGTCAAATTGATGTCTTTAGCAAGTCAAGCCAAATATTCATAAAACCCATGTGCCCAAACAGAAAATGTACACTGCTAAGGAAAAAAGTACTTGATGTTTTTTAAAGCATCCACAGGAAGGCAATTCCAGCCTTTAAATATACACACACACACAGACACAGAAAAGATTTTGAAAACATTGTCCGTCCATAGGCTGTTCTCAGCATGGAAGGATGGCATCACTTAAAAATCAATGGCTTTTTTTTGCACTTTGTTGAAAGATCTCATGTTTTCATTTTTCTTTTATTTCAGGAATGTGTTGCTATTTGGTATACTGAGGACCTGGTCTGAATCAGGAATTCCAAATTGGATGATATAGAAGTGTGCTGCAGACAAAATTTGATGTAAACAGGATCTGGAAAAGATTTGATGAGATTGTGAAAAAATGAAGATGGGATGCAGATTCATTAATAAACAGCCTGTGGGTAGCAAGCATAAAGCCTGATTGATCACAATTACTGCAGTTCATAAATGGAAAACCAGACATCAGAGGACATGCACAAGGTAAAGCTGGTCTGACATCAGAGCTGAGCCTCATCTATTTATTGGGTGGCAACTACAGAAATCCAGCTCTTGTTTGTGATGGGTATGTTTCCATAACAGCATTTAAAACGGTTTAATTTTCACGTCAGCAATCTTTCAGGCTGATTATCAAAAGGGCTTTCTCAGAAAGCTGCTTGGATGAAGAAACCAGATCTCCCACATGTGTCTCCCAGTGTGCACCCATTTGTGCCTGGCACAGCAGAACTGGGTGTTTCACTTTGAATTAACACCGAGCACACCCTGCAAGCAGATGACTCCCCATCACCAGCTATTACTGCAGGGAGCTGTGCTCATCCCCTTGGAGGTGCAGGTGGAATAAGCCCCATGAGCTGCCACTTGCCTGATGGGGAAACTCTCTACAGCATGGCTGGGGGTATGTGTTAGGTGAGAAACCATGGCTGGCAGGCCAGTTAAGAATCACCTTGTAGAGCACTCAAAGCCTGGTTCCTTCTGTTGTGCCAGCTCCTATATGCCCAGTAGAGAAATCCCTATGCAGTATCATTGTCTCTATGTAAACAGCTGTGTAAGCTCCAGGCTTCATATACAGAAATGGAAATACGCTATTAGGTATTGGGAGCAGGAACCCCCAGAGCTGACCAAAACAGCCAGGAGAAGAGATGTGGCACAGCAGTGCCACTGAAAGAAGTGCTCCTTTCTGTCCAGTGCCCACATCAGTCCCTGGTATCTGGTTTGTGGGTACACTGAGCATGCTCACAGTGAGAAACACCAAAATGCAGGAGAATCACAGAATCATGGTTTGGGTTGGAAAGGACCTCAAAGATCATCTAGTTCCAACCCCACTGCCACAGGCAGGGATGCCTTCCACTAGAAGGAGAACTTCCACTATAAAAACACCTTCCATTAGAAAGGTGTTATGATGGTAACATACCAGGGATAGCTCTCGATTTATCAAAGGCTCAGAGCCCTGGAAAGTTAATATTTGTGTTTGCTGAAACGAGGCCCTAAAAACGGCTGGAGATTTTTCTCTGCACTCTGTAGTTCTGCATCTGTGAAAAGAGAGAACCATTTCCTCATGGCACCTTAGTGGGGCTGAAGCAGGATAAAGCCATGATGGGTTGGGAAGCACTCAGACAGCAGAGTGACAAGTACCAGAAGAATGTCCATAGAAGATGACTCATCCTGCCTCTGGAGTAGGCTTTCAACAGCATGCAATAAACTAGGCATGGGACCATCCACTAAACCACTGAGACAAATTATTGAAAGGCTGTGTTGAGTGAGCCCCTGCAGGCCACCCGTGGCGTGGCAGAGTGCATCCCCTGCACTGCTGGGCGCAGTTACCCATCCACGCTGCAGCCCACCACAGATGGGTGGCTGGGGCAGGTGCCTCAGTCATGCTGCTGAGGTCTTGAGTGAGGAAGCAGGAGCTGAGTCCTGAACCCACCTTAGAAGAAGAGGGAAAAAATGGAGCCCCACTTCTTTGCAGGTGCTTTGAGAGCTTTCTACTGTTTGGTCTCTCTTTAGTAGGAAGGCCCAGCAAATGGGGACAAGAGGACAAACCCAGCACCCAGAGCAGAAGAGCAGACTTTTAAGAATTTCTGCCACATCAGCGCTTTGTCTATCGAATCTTGAGTCAGATACCAAGATTCCAACAGATTGCAACATCAAATTAATTTATCTTCTCTTGCTGATTCCAACAGGCATATTATCTAAGACTTGGCTCCTGCTCCTCAGCAGCAGGCTTTTGTCCACATCACTGATCTACCACAGATCACATCACAACCCAGCAGGACACATAATTTCTATAGCAGAGTGGTCCATCAGCAGGATCACCAGGTATGCAGCAAGACTGTTCCTGTAAGAGCCAGCCCTTTACTTGCAGGAACAAGAAATTCACTCATGGAATTGAGGAAAATAGTAATAAAAAGGAGTCATGGAATCTAGAGACCCTCCCAGGTCACTCAGTGTTTCTCCTGTGCTACTAGCTTTCTCCAGCTACTAGATAGAAATGCTCCTGGAAATTCCTGCTTCCCTTTGCTCAAAATATCAGCAGTACCTGCTGTCCCTGAATCTAATCATCATAGCTTGCACATGAATTTAAGGCAGGCGTCTGAGCAGAAACACCCCACACAGCGCCTAGCTGCTCTGAGCCAAAGGCAAGCAGCCATCCTGGTGTTCGGATGCATCACTCTAGGTTTCCCCTCACCTGCCATCCCCACCAAGCTGCTGCCAGCCAGCAGTGCCACTGCCTTCTGTCAACGTGCCACAGCAGCATCAACCCCTCTGCTGCCCTGGCAAGAGCAGGCAGTGGGCTTGACAACATACATGTCTCTATTTGGGTCCCCAGGTGCGGACACAACCCCAGGCTTCCCTTTGCTGAATCCTTCTCTACCTTGAATTAAAGCAAAAGAACAAATCAGCTTAATGATCTGCTTTGTAAATTCATAAGCAAAGCTCACAGGCTGCAAGCAAAAATGAGGATAAGAAGAAAGAGCAAGGCTGAGAGGATGGCCAGATGTCCTTAGTGAGAGAAAAATCATCCTGGAGCTGGGCATCAGGATTTCACAGCTACCAAACACCAGCAATCACCACCATATGCTAAGCAGAAAACACAAACCTGTTCTACACCTCCAGCAACAGAGGAACACATTGGCAGACTGAAGAAGCTTAGCAGGAATTGGGGAAAGTCCTGAAACTCTCTCAGAGTAAGACATCTGCCAGTGAAGACCTCATCTGCAACAGAAATAAGTCCTTTCCTTTCCTTCCCCTGGTGACCCTCCATCCTATCTGGTTGACATGAATCTTCTCTGTTGGTGTATTCCCTTGTGGGAATTCAGAGGTGTTGGAAGACCACTCCTGAGCTGGAGCACTGACAGGACTTGCTATCTTGACACCAGATGCTGCGTCCTGCATGGCACCATGGGGTCTGTTGAATGCGGCTACCAAATCACCTGCCTCTGCCCTATGCAGTGGTGGAGAAAGAGAGAACAGAGAGGGGAAGAGAGCTGGATTTGGGTTCTGGGTCTGTGCTGGAAAGGCACTGGGTTTTGCCTTCCCCTTTTATCTGCCCCTTGTCTCTCAGCACTTGTGTGTATGGCTTTGTTACATGTGAGCAGTGATGGCCTTCAGTTACTGGTAATTTAGTTCTGTTTCTGCTTTCAGAAACCCGTTATCAAGCTCAGTTCCTAGCACACCAAGAATCAAAGGTTCTGCCTCCTACCCTTTCATTTGCTCATTCTTTTCTTCTCCTTTGTCTGACCAGATGTCCTCTCGTGATACTCAACTTATCCAACCAGCCCTCTCTCTCAAGGAGCTGGATTACTTTCAAAATCTGTCTGTTGATCATTGTGTGTGTCCTGAAGCTCATGAGAGCTCCAAGAAGCTGAACGAAGACACGCAAAAGCAGCAGTAAGAGTGAGCTGCCCAGGGAATTGCTATTCTTGCTCATCAGCAATTCCCAGAACCCAGTGGCTCTCAGTTAACACTGACCCCCAGGGCAGGAGTGCACAGTGTAACTGGTTGTTCAAAGTAGCCTTGATAAATGCATTGCTGCCAGAAGACAAGAATGTGTTTTAAACAAGGTCAGGTGTCCCGTTCTGTTGCAGGACATAATCCTAGTTTGTGTATACACACACATCAATTTCAGTTGCACAATATATGCTGGATCTTCCCCTCTCCACCACTGCTCCCAAATCCTTGAGCATCATTTAAGAACATCTTAACAGGAAAAGGCAAAGCTGGTTTTGTACAAATGGTGGATGCTACTGGCTTGCATTCTTCCCAGTCAAAAAATACCTTCTGATGAAAATCTCATTATAGTCTACCATTTTGAAAAATATTTTTTTTCAGTAAAAAGAAAAGCCTGACTTCTTGGTTGGGCATATTAAACACCTTACTTAAATAGCTGAAAACAAATATCCCTTTAAAGAACCACCTAACACGCACAGCCACTGAAGAAATCAGTTAGTCTCTGGCCAAGGGTTATTAGTTTTAATGCATATAAAGGATCCTGTGTTGCTGTCCCAGGTACACATAAAAGGAAATTCCACAGTGGACTGCATTTGGTCTTGCATGCCTATTTTTTCCATAGTTTTATTTACCATTCTTAAAAAGGATAAACAGAGAGGCATGCTTATATATTTTGCAGAGCATGTTTCCTTATGCTTTACAAGAGACTACTTTGAATACTCTTTCATCATTTGCAATTGTGCTCTTGGAAGTTTTAGCAATATTTGTTTCAGATAAGTTTATTTTTGTATGATTGATTGAAATCTCAAGTTGCAATTAACAAAATTGCAGTGAGAACCATTAAAGGAATAGCATCATTTCCCCCCCTTCCCACTAAAATGTCAGGTTTCAATGTCACTGCAAGATAACCCAATCACATGCTTGTACACCGTTCACCCGGGCTGGAGTAAGTGTAAAACCGTCCAGAGTACTAATTACAAATGACTAGAAATAATGACACACAGCAGAAGGAAAACAAAAGGCCCTAGTCCTTATTACTTACCACCAAGGTGCATATGCACAGTAATGTGGGTTATTGTGAAGCAGTCTAGTTAGCAAATACACAAACAACCATCCCCACTTGTAGATTAGCCTCAGTCCCTCCCCCATCTCCCTCTGTCTCTCTGCCCTTTCTTTCTCTCCAATTATAAACCAGCACCAGGTTTTCTCATCAGCCATCTCCATGTCTCCAAATGGCTTTTCAGTGTCAGGCCTATCAGGAAATTAACTCATCATGCAGTGACAGCTGCTAATTTTTTCCCCTTACATGTCAGATGGATCGCCTGCTGAAGCTAATAATGAATCACCAATCCCTGATTAGAAGGTGCTTCCGAAACATATAACTGCCATCTGAGCTAACTTTTTTCTTCATATAAAATGATATCACCCTAGAGGAGTAGAAAACGAATTGTATTCTTCAACAAGATGAAACAAGGGTAGCCTGTTTGAGTGAGCCGTATGCTATCTTAAATGATGGGCAATTATTACCCAGTAAAATAAGTGAAAACTCACAGTTCTTTGCTTTGCCAAATGAATGACCTTTTTTTCTAACCTGAATTTAGTTTCAAATTTCAGGAGTGGTTTTGTTTTCACCCTTTTCTCTTTTTTATTCTGTTTATAGCATCTGTGCTCAGGAATTCTCCTGAGCAGGTAAAGTTGAAGAAAAGCCCCAGAAGTTGCTTTATGAGGCCAGTGCCTACCACAATACCAGCTCCTTGTACTGCCCTGCCAATAGCTCCATCCCCATGATTTTCTGAAGGGGGCTCACCTGCATTCTAAGCACAGGTTCAGCTCAGGGCCAGCCGGAGGCACAAGAACTTTTGACACACAGAGATTCCTACAGTGATTACATGAGCTAAATTCTCTGTCCACTAAGATCACAAATGTATTTCTTCCAGGACTCACAGCTAACATTTCTGGTATTAAAGCAGCATGTATAAATGACAGCAGTGCTTGCAGCACTATGCACAATCCACAAGTGCATACCTTAGCACATCAACTCCCTGGCTCTGGCTCATCTCACTTCCTTAGCAAGGAGCAGCTGGTAGTCAGGCAGAAAGGTATATAGCTGTGGGCGCTTTGTGTTGTGTTGGGTTTTTGGGTTCTTTTCTTTTTGTTTTTGTTATAGGAAATACTGCTCTAAATATAGTTTCCAGCTGTCTCTTATCTCCCATTTCTCCCCAAAGTTGGAGCCTGCATTCAGGGGCCAGGAGACACTGCCTCAGGAGGTGTATATCTGATTCTTAAGAAATGGAGGGTGAAACTGCTGGCCAGAAATCTCTCTTCTTCCTCTGTCTTTGTTTTCACTTTGGAGTTTTTTGTTCACTTTTGGTGGAAGTCTTTTTGTTTGTTTAGGATATTTTCATTATTATTTATTTATTTTCCTCCCTGCACACTAGTTCAATGCTTCTTAAACACGTACATTTTCACCTGTTTGGCATCATCACAGTATGATTCAGCTTTTTTAATGCTTATTCAGAATGGATAACAAAGAGAAAATGACGCCAGTGACTCTGGCAGTCGGAACATCAGAAGGCCACTGACACGGGAATACTGTACTCTCAACAATCACTTCCATTACACATAGCCCTTGAATTCTCCAGGAGACACGCAACTGAAGGTGCTCAAACCAAACAGCAAAACACACTTTTAGGAGTGACTGGCTGCCTGGGCTATGCACCCTCTTAAATCCACCACACCAATTCTATGATGCTCTGATGGTGGATGCTACCAGTGGCAAAGGGCTCCCGCAGCCCCCGAGCTTGCTCCAGGACACACCGCAGCCACCTCACCAGCACCACGCATGGCCCTGGGGGAAGTCAGCTCCTTGTCAGGTGCTGCTCGACTCTGAGTGCCTCGCCCCCACTGCCTAATCTTCCCTGCTTTCCAGGGCAGAGGGCAGGGGAATGCTGGGAAGATCCACAGAGCAATCCAGCTCATCTCCTCCCAGTTTATGATATGGGACAACACCAGGAACTCCAGCACAGGAGAGACATAAATGCCAGAGATGCGTTTCCTAGGCCCTGCAAGAGATCTGCCATAGTCTAAACTTTTGGTGTTTTAGCATGGCGTTGAGACAGTGTATGGAGTCTTTAAGCAGGCTGACAGCACAGGAATAAACGTCACCCTTGATTTCTAATGTTACATTTGTAGGGCACTAATAAGTTAACTTTAAAGTGCCCATTAAAAAGAAGAAGGGAAAAAAAAAGCCTTAGGAAAATATTAGCTCTCCTGATCAGGCTGCACTCAGAGAGAACTATCGTTAACCTGAGCTCCCAGGTAATTACAGCACATGGTAGGTTAGTGAATCCTTTCCAATGCTCCCAAGCACAGGAACACCTACCACTGGGAGTTTTTTTATGCAAAGGTCTGCTCTTTTCATTGTGCATACAATGTGATTGCTGGTTTGACACTGCAGGCTACACTGGTTTTATGAAGGATTAAATGCCACCTGAGACATATTTATCCTAAATAAATCACAAATGGTAAACTGCAGCATGTCAGTGTCAACACCCTGTACTGCAGCAGAAAGGTTAGCCATACAGGACTAAGCACAGCGAAGAATTAGCATCCAAGCTGCAAGACCACAGGGCTACAGTTAACAGGAGAAATGATCAAGAAGAAATATTTCCACTGAAAAACATTCAGTTTTTTGAACATCTGTGAGAGTCTTGCAGAGGGCCATCATTTTGTAAAGGTCACCTTTTTCCTGATAACAAACGGGAGTTGATCCTGTCACTGTTTGCTGAAGACAGTATTTAAGAGTAAGTGAACAGCCTGTCACTTTTAAGAAAGATGAGCAAGTCAAACTCAGCTAATTATGAATCTTGATGTTTAACTTGAAATTTACTTTTTTGGGGCTTTGACAAAGACAACCTCAATTATTGGAAAATAATAATACTAAAATAATAATAATAATAATAGATGAAAACACAGCAGAATCTTACAGCCCCAGAATGAAGCACCTTTTCTCAGCAGCCCTATTAGAAAATACATTTTTAAGCAGTTGCTTCAGGAAGGAACTATTGTTTTACCTCACCCCAACTTTCTTACAGTTGATAATTCTAAGATATTAAACATGATAGGAAACCCAGTTATCTCTAGAGTCAGCACAGTTTATACCCTAAACACTTACACAATTATATTAAGCATGCATGAGGCACACTTCAGAAATTAGATTCTTTTATCTTTATCTATCTAGTGAGCTAGAGAAAGGAAAAGAGAAAATGCACAGACATAACAGATAGCATTTGTTTGCTCCTGCTGAATGCCATTCTGTTTATTGTTTAATAGTAAAAATCATGATGCTTCATTTTAATGCTAACATTTTATTTGAAAGACAAAACAAATAATCCCCAAACCTTGCCAGTTTATATTTTACAATTTTTCTACAGAAACAAAAGCAGTTTTATCATTGAACGAATCTTTTCAACATGAACTCGCATTGAATAACTGAAGTATATCCACAAGTAAATAACTGACATTCTGGACTAAGCAAGAAATACAAGGTCACCTTTTTTTCCCCCTACTTGTTAATGCCAATGTCAGAATTTTCTTTAAAAATCCCCATAACATTTCAGAAGTAGCTCACAAAATGAACTGCAAAATGGTATTTATATGAAGCACTATTTATAAGAAAAGCAAAACACTGACAGTGACAATATTTTTTTCAAAAAATGCACATTTCTTTTGTAGAACTCTCATCTAAAATTAAGTGGAAGTTACAGGCATCGAGTTCTACCCAAATATGTATAATCAAGGATTTTCTGAAGTGTAGCTTTTTTGAGCTCTTGTTCAGGGAAAGTCTTATATGATACCATGAAAGAGTAAACTACTATGAAAACGTTCATTTTGGATGCAAAAAGTCCTTATTTTGACAACATATTTTTAGCCAAGGATGTTTTAAAGTGAGATTTTAGAAAGCAAAATGTCACCTGCTCTTTAAAATGAAGAAGGGTGCCAGTTACTTTATGTAAGCTTACCTGTTCACCTTGTTATTGTGGGGTTTGTATTTTTTGCATATTTATCTGTTCACAAAATGTACATATAAGTGCAATTATTTTACTCCTCTGATTATGTTACACGAAAAGGACAGAAGGCAGGGAATTACCCTGATATAAAACATTAAAAAAAAAAAAATCAACAAAGAAAGCACTGAATAGAACAATTACTACCATGGGCGGGGGGCTTTTTATCCTGTTTTGTACCCTAATATGCTTGTTTTACAATAATACCATATAATAATTCTTAGAGCTATTGTAACAAAATTGTATGATCCTTTCCAGTAACTCCTACTAGCTGATCTTTACCTCCTGTAGGGTGCGTATTTGTTACCTGGCTAGGAGGATATTCTAGTGAGAACGTTTTACAGAAAACATTCCAGGAATACAGTGCCTCCATGATTCTGGTAATATCCAGTTTTGCCCTGCATCCAGCCTACAAGGTGAAGCTCTTCATGCTTCATGTGTATAATCTCTCTTGTCTGGAATTACCTGTGAGCCACCCTCTGTATAAATGACCATGTTTGTCAACTGTTCTTTTGCTCCATCAGGGGTTACAGCTTCTGCTTTTAGTGCAGTACCAGCCTGCAAAATGTCTTGAGACCCAGCTGTCTCTATCACAGCATGTGAGTACACACCAGGCTCATCCTGCATGTCTGGTGGCAATTCAGTGACGATGTAGTGAGTTGCACCTTCAGAGAAGTCACCATCAGAACCCTGAGCCATGGCTTGAGCTAATTCTTCACTGACAATAATCTGTGATATTTGCCCATCTGACTCAACTAAATCCATGTGTTCACTTTGGACACTGAGAGTGTGGCTACTAGCTTCCTGCATAATTATCTGAGAGCCTTCTCCAGCTACCATATGTACAGTCCCTTCCTCATTTACAATGACCTGAGTGACACCTTCTTTCATCAGCTGGTCGGCTGCAGCTGTATCACACACAGCAAACTGTAATACTCCTTGGACCACATTCTTGAAGGCAGTCTGAGCTCTCTCCTGAGATGCAATTATAGCCGATGGGTGCATGACCTGTGTCACTACCTCCATAGGTTTGGGATCTTCCTGAGACTCCTGAACTTCGTGGAACATTTGTATTTCTTGTCCCTCTGCATCACTGGGAATGCTGGGCATCTCAGGGTTTGGCATTTGCAAGAAATCTTTGTGGCTAGACCTGCTTCTGTCAAGGAGTCCAGATTTGTTTTCTGCTTCACCCAGCTCTGTTACAGCACAAAGCAGGGCATCTAATGCCGAGGAGGATTCTGAAGGATGGACTGTAGCTTCAGAAGCATCTAAAACTTCTTGTTGCATTATCTGCTGCAGTACAGTGCTACTGGAGTCAGGAACTGCATCTATTTGAACAGCCTCCTCCATATCAGCTCCTGCTCCTTCCACCACTACCACCTGTGTTGCACCATCTGCTAACTGCTCGGTAAGTATCTGCCCAGGAACCACACCACTCACATGTGAGCCGTTTTGATTTGTAGCTATGACTTGCCCATCCTCTGTGATATGGACCACCCTGGCCATCTGACCAGCCATTGCTAATGTCTGAAGGGTGGCCGCTGCTGTTTCTTCCACAGAGGCATCAATGGCAAAGTCACCGTCATATCCCTGAATAATAATAAATTGCTGAACTTCCTCAGGCGACTGCGGCTGTCTTCTACTGCCCCGAAAGACCTTCTCCTTTACTGGAGAAACCTCTCCCAGTGATGCTGCAGTAAAAGGACTCGTAGTTTCCACAAAGGTTGCTCCTTGCCCCTTCAGTCGGCACTCATAGGACTTGGACACAATGCCTACAAGATAAAATATGCTGTTAACATAGTATCATGACAAATATCAGTTCATTACTTTAACAAATTGTAGCTTAAATGGAAAAAAATTCCTTGAAAATTTCTAGATTTCACTGGCAGAAAACACAGATAAAATGAGCAAATGAACAAAGCCAATTTGCATGTTTTCCAAATAACATATTTACAGGTTGAAATAATTGCTGAGTCTAACAATTCTGCAGTTTATTAACAATTTAAATGTGTTTTTTAAAATATCCTATATAAAAAAAGCCCAGAAAAATACAGTAGGCAGTTAAAAGCCATTAACACATCTTTTATAGAAGATCTTATTGGTGATATTTCAGTATTTCGGTAATGAATTTTAAGATCATATTCATATTCAACATATCTGGGTGTGAAAAACTCTGGCTGATCATCTTGATACCTTGCTTTTATTGGTGAAGTAATTGCCATGCTGTCATTTTGATGCCATTGTCTTCCTCTTCATTTCCCACCCAGAATCTTCTCCAGCACACCTGACTGACTCAGTCACTAGCCTAGGCACCTGGAGAAAGCACTCAGTAGTGCTTTCACTATTGTAACTTACCCTAAGCATGATATTCTATACAATAGCATCCAGAGAAACCTCAGTGACACTTCCTAATTATTTCTGCATGAAGTCAATTAACAAATAATAATGCTTGTAACTTCCATATTCCAACTGCTTGCTCTGCTACTTGGTCTGTTTTTGCTTCTTATTTCTCATCATTAACAATAAAGCTTCAGCAAGGCAGCTATACAAAATCAAGCTCACCATCCTCAAGGCATGGCCTTGTGTTTTTGGGAAGATGTAACTGAGAGGACCTGTGACCTCCAGCTTTGTGGATGCCCATGGAAGGGCAGCTCTAGCACTCACTGTCTTCTCATGGCAGTGCCACCTGGAAGCACCCACGCAGCTCCTGCATGTCACGGGAAGCAAGCTTTGGCCACAACCAGCGCACACCAAGAGAAGAGTGGGTCCTGGACACTGCGAACAAGGTGAGGGTCTAATGCCAGATATGCCTTGGGAAGGCTGATTAAGTCCATGCTGCTGAGACTACCCACACCCACACTCCAGTTTAAATGCACCTACAAACTGAAATCACATCTCTGGAATAACAGGTGCAGCATCTTATCACTAACACAAAAAGCTATGCCCTTGCTTGCTTAGGATAAAACAGACAAGGAAAACCTCTGAGTCTTACAGTCAAATTTCTGGCTAGCACTGTACTTTCCAAGCCACTTCCAGTGAACAATGTGCTTCATTGAACTCAAGAGACCAAGAAAATTATACTAAAGCTGGTCTTACTGCTTTCACCCACAGCATAGAGCTGTCAGGCCCTGATCCCCCAGAGAACTGAAATGGGCTCTAAAATCCAGACTCATTTGCTTAAAGGTAAGTTCACACTTACAAGCTGTGTTACTCCAAGACTGAGTACTTAGCACCTTGCAGCCTATCTAGCAACTTGATATGCTAAGGTGCATATCAAGCTAATATTCCAAAATAACATCAATGCTTAAGAGAGTGAGTTTTTATATTGGCATCTATCTATCTATCTATCTATCATCTATCTATCTATCTATCTATCTATCTATCTATCTATCTATCTATCTATCTATCTATCTATCTATCTATCTATCTATCTATCTATCTATCTATCTATCATCTATCTATCTATCTATCTATCTATCTATCTATCTATCTATCTATCTATCTATCTATCTATCTATCTATCTATCTATCCCTGTTTTTTATTACGAAGCTTCTGGTGGAGAACTGTATTGTGAAGCACAATAAATAATTTTGTCAAGCTGAAAGGCTGAAAATCACCTTCACAAGTCTAAACTGATATTATACAACTTTCTTCATCTTAGTTTTCAAGGAAGGTTATCCTTGGAAAAGAAAACAATTTAAACCATTGCAGTGTTTCCAGGTGATGCTGCATGATAAATCTGGCACATGCAATTGAAGTTCATTTTGTCAGGTGTAAGCAAGCAGGAAGCTTACTGTGGTATGACTGGTTCTTATCCCCACTTTTCCTGTGCTCTCTGTAGGCCCTGACATTCATAAGACTCCCCAAAGAGCAGAAAAATAAGAAGGTGAAATCAACATAAAATGACAATTATCTTAGCTCCTCCACATATTACAATAGAGTAGAAGTAATTAATTCTCTCAGGAATCTTGCTTTGTTGACATGATAAAAGAGGTGTCTGGCAGTGATGTGGCACAAAATCAAAATAACTCTACAAATCATGCATTTTCCACTGGATTTCAAAATCAAAATAACTCTACGATCATAATTTTCACATGCACGCAGTAAAATCATGACATCTTTCCCCTAAGATCATGATAATTTATTTACGGGACACAGCAACACTGTATTAAGGAGAAGCTCTGGTCTGGGGAAGGGAAAGAAAAAGGAAATTCACCCTTTTTTCATCTCCTCAAATAAATGCTGCGCCTGCAAATCTATGCAACTCCAGTCTTTAGTGTGCAATTGAATGGGAAGTCTCCTGGGTGAAGAGCTATCCGGTGAATCCCTCGCAGCACTGGTAATTATGCCATTCTGACTGCTTACTTAATCTATTTGAATCCAGAGGTGAGTTAAGCCACTTCCTGACCATTAAAGTAAACTACATGGGTAAATACTGCTGTCACTAAGGGGTGTGATGAAGCTTAACTACACCAACATCTTAACCTCAGCTCAGTGCAACCCCAGCTATTCCATCACAGTTCATAAATGCGATTGCAGGTCCATCTTTTGATTCAGCAATTTAATAACTTCGAGTGCTGTCAGTACTGCTTTGAAAAATGGCTCCTATAAAATGTAACAGCCTCAATCAGATTGTAAAAGATTCACCCACTGAAGATTCTTCCATTTCAACTATAATGAATTAATGTTGAGGCTGTGTAGAAGTTCAAGTGTCATTTAAACTAATGTGAATCTACTGTAACTTTAAATTTTAACTGGACTATGACCAAGAATTTACTGGGAACATCAACTTCAATTTTAGTGATTTTTCACAGTAAATATGAATTGCAGATTTTACTGGTTTTCTTTTGTGTTAACAGTGTAAAGCCAGGGAAGCAGGGAAGATATTTAGAAAACAACGTATTTTGAGGCTTAGCTGCTATTTCTATAATGAAGCTCTGCTACCCAACACAACATTTGTAGGAATTTTTATGTATTTAAGGAACATGTCACATTATTGGACTGTATGTAGAAACAAATCATGCTGTCCCAGTAAATCCAACCCACCTCTCGCCCCCTCTTAAAAATGGATAGAGAAGGGGTAAGTGTTGGCTGACATGGCAAACATAAGCTGCAATACAAGCCCACATTAATATTAGGGAAAGTGGACTTGTTGCTGATTGCATGTCATGGCAAATTAAAAAGATACACAAATAGGTATTAAAATGACAAAATATAATGATACCAGAGCTCATACTCAGACAATTTGTAAGGAGGTGTTTCATATCTAGGGGTGCAATGATCACAGAATTGGTTTCTTTCCAAGAAGTCTGTCATTTCAGCAGAGCCATTATTTATCAGTTGGAGTCTTGAGTGACTGTTAGTTTTTTATTTGAAAATGTCGGGGTATTTTAGACATTAAATCCATATTCACGGGTTATTTTAATTCTCTGAGACCAAAGACTCCTGAAATAGGGCTAAAAGAAGAGCTTTGATGTTTAATGTGCTTCTAGGAAACTACAAATAGGGCTTAGTACCTTTTCCCCCTCTCTTTTGCTCAATACCTGACTTCTTTTTGTGTGTCTGTTTTATTCTTTTGTTACTGTCATCATTTGTTCCCCACAGAATAAATACCTTATTCTTTTGTTAAGCTTACATTTAATTAAAATGTACAGGATTTGTGCAGTAAACTCGAATGAAACAAATAAAACAAGGGCCCCCTCTCTTGAAGGCATACGTTGTGAATGAAAAATGTCATTACAGACTAAAAAATTTTGCAGTAAACAGGGCCTACAGAGAGAAGTTTCCCCCGTAATGACATCCATAAAATACACAAATGGCACTTTTAGTACCATCCTGAATATGGCATTTTCTGTGCTCTACACACAATCTAAATGGTTTGATCATAGAGCATAATACTCCATTGGGTTTATAGAACAATCAATGTTCCATAAAATGATGTATTTATCCAATAGTAGGCTCAGCAGTTACTGGTGTATGACATTGTAGGACACTGGCTTTGTACTGTTCAGCAGCACACATGCTGGCTGTAAAACTTATCTAACACTACTTCAACAACTTCATCTCATCTGTGTCAAGTAATTTGTTGAAGCCTCAGCTTGGTTTAAAAAAAACTTGTAATAAAAATTCATAGAATTTTCAGGAGAATGAAAGCTGATGACAATAGAAAGGTCACATTGTGGCGCCACTCATGGGGTCAGAGGTCAGCCGCAGTTCTAAAACAGAAAGTAGATTTCATGCATCGTGTAGCAGATAAAGATGGCATTAAGGAGACTTGTCTCAGAAAGGAACGCGTAACGCGTTAGGGAAGTCTGGGCTAATATTATATGTAAAGCACCACTTTCCTCTCAGCCAGCAGCCTCTTTAGAATTCTAATCCTTTCCCAAAACTTGTGGCAAGCGGTTGTGAGTGGTGAGGCTGGACTGAGGACATCCTTCACAAGGAGCACCTTTAGGACAAAGCAGTAAGTCTTAAATGAACTAATCTGATGACGGAAATGATCTGCATTTACACAGCGAGTTTAAAACAGCTATTTTTCCTTTTCTGTAAAAGTTCTAGGAGGCCTGATTTATAGCCCCCTATTCAGCAACACTTAATTTTTTTATACTTTGGTGATTAGGTATGTTATTTATTGACACAAACAAATGTTTTGTATCTACTAAAATGCAATGAATATTAAATAATGTGAATGCAAAGAAACATATTTTCCTTCAATTAAATACAACCTTTAAGGAATTTGAAAGATATAAAAAATTCAACTTACATCTAGAATCACTTGAAGAAGCAACTGATTTTCTTATTTTAAAAGTTATTGTCTACATGGCAACACAATATTTTGAATGGTATGGTAAGTCCACCATTCAAATTCATAACTTCATCAACTTACAAGCTTCTGCTCTTTTTTCTTTCAATTACTTTTGTAATGATCTCTACTGGAATTAATTAAGTGCAGCTTAGGAACTGTGGCACAATGTCATAATTTTGGGGCTATCTTGATTTTTGGAGGCCATAATAATAAGATACATTTTTCAGATCTCTGCTGGTTGACCATAGTAAAAACTACTCTTTATCATTTGTAAGGCTTTTATGTGCAAGTAATGCATGGGCCAGCATTTTTTAAACCAGCTAGTTAAGCTACTAAATAAGAGGTTTTGAAGGCTCATTCATGTCTTCTGCTGAAGGAAAGAAAATACAACGGGTCATACTGAGAAGTGAAATAAATCAGCAACCCAAAAGGGCTCTGTTACAACTATTATGTCCACAAAGGCAGCAAATACTTGTAAAGCGGTAAAAATAAGTATAGCTATAGGAGACTTAACCAGCTCCCTAAGAGACATAAAAAAAAAAAATCCACTATTGACACAAAGTACATAAATTTCAAGAGATACCAATACAGCAAGGCTTTTTTTTCCTTTTAATAAATTATTATTATAAAAAGAAAATTAAACAACCAAAAACAATCACCAGTACCCAGACAATGTCCATAGTTCATTTTATATTTAAAAATACAGTAATGTCATGTTTCAATGCTGAAACTCAAAACATCCTTAGCTCCTAGCTTTGTCCTTAAGCACTTAATCATGTTTGGAAACTTCAAGGTCTTCTAAGAACTGCTTGAATAAAGGATGAAGTTTTAATGTTCCAGGTATCTTAAAAAGCAGCAGATGTCCTTTAGCCTTCTTAAAATGCAAAAGAAAATACTTTTGTAGTATTTTTTTCTTTTGAAAAACAGACTGAAATTTCCTGCTTGCTACTTTTACCTTCCACAATTTACACAACAGTGACAACAGCCACAAAAAGACTCAAAAGAAAAAACAACCACCAAAATAAATATCCAAGCCACTCAGTTAGGCAGTATGTTTGGTTTAGTTTAGTTTCCCTCCACTGTCCAATTAACCTCTGGAAAAGGCCTTCTCTGTGAAAAATTTCAGTTTCTCTTTTCCTGCACTCAAGGTCAAAAATGAACACTATAGAGTCCAGTGTTACAGAAGCCATGCAAATAAAAGGTATACATACCAAAACTCCCACTGATCGTGGCAAACACGCACAGTGTTAATGTGCAGAACCTACAACTGCCTAACCTGCACAGTAGCTGGTTTTCTTGTAAACCACTTTTTCTTTCCACCTGCTTGCCACCATGCCGGCTTCTCTTCTCAGCTCTGACCTGTGAGCAAAAACCTACCGCAATTACCTATATGGGCAAGCAGCGTCAGGAATGTCTTCGGAGTATTTCAGCTATCGCTTCCAGTGCAATTTAGCAGCTTGAGATGAGGATAGCTAGCCTGGACATTTCTTGGCAGTCCAGCTTCAAAGGCTACTCTGGCCTGCAGTTTGGAGCAACTGACATTGATGATACACGGACGTGCTCTTTCTGTTTTATCCCCTGCAGTGCAGCTGGAAAGTGCATTTTTAGTACTTCTAAATCAGAATCCCAATTTCAAGGAGTTCTGGTTAAGCTCGGTAAAACCAGAGATTTCTGTTTTCTAGGCAGACAGAACATATAATATGAAAAAAATTATGAACACTAATATTAGAAAATTGGGGGAAAAACCCCATACAAGCTCTGCTCATAAGGAAAATGATCGGAACTTCTGAAATAGGTCTAGTCCCACTCAGTAATGGCTTTGTCAAAAAAAGAAAAAAACCTCTTTCAGTCATTATTATCTCAGCAAGAGTTTTTGTTTTTCAAGAATATATACATTTAGATCCTGGTCTTATAAACATTTATTTATCAAGCGTACTGCTTACTGCCATAGTTAGCCTCAATAGTCTCAAAGGGACTAAACATGGTAGCTTGCATTATGCATTGTGTTTGCATAATCAGGCCCTTGGGATTAACAATTCTGAAAATGGCTGGCCTTCCCTAACGTTTGATGTACATATATGCACTAAAGAGAACAGACTCTTGTAAGGGATACGTAAAATAAAACACCACGTTATTAAATGATCAAGTAGAAATTATATTCTTCGGCATAACTATCAAATATGAGTATCATGATTCTCTGTATTTATTTATTCTGATTTATGCACCCTTTGAGTAAAAAGAAGCACCTGTTCTTTGCTCGAGGGCACGTCTCAACCCATTTGAAAAGCACAGCAGATTTTAGGGGGAATTCTTGGGAATAACTACAAATAGTAAGTTTCCTTAGTTCTTTTTGTTAGTTTAGACAGCAGAAACTACCATTTCAAATGTGATAGTCATATCTGTATTTCATTTATAAACTCGACTATGTTACAGTGTATATTCATATCTTTCCAGAGCAAATTATGAGAAATAACCATTTGTCTTCATTGTAGACACTTTTGCATGTATAGTAGAAAACAAACCTCTATTCAATAACTGCACAGAGGCACCATTAAAATCAAATTTACAGTAAACAGAACCTGCAGCTGGGATAAAACACTAACTGTTAGTATTTTAATTATCAGCGAAGCTTTCGGAGGTCTAACATCTGCTCATAGCCAAATGACAGCAGCTGCTTGTGCACGCTTAAAACAACATGCATTTCTTCTATAAATATTAAAATGAATTGTATGTTGCGTGTTCATTGTGGCTATATTCCTATTAAGCTGTTTAAGTATATAGGGTATTTTGAACTTCTTTGTGGCAAATTCATGAAGGGCTGACCTCCTCAAAAGAATGAGAGGCAAAGGCAGCAAAAATTCTTGAGTCTGTAAATTGAAAATGTTTAGAGACAGTACTAGAGGTCACCCTCTGCCAAGACGCTGCTAGTAAATGCTAACAAAACATCAGCGATAAGTTCTGATCATTGTGCACTACAGTAACTTCAAGGACAGGACTGCTCAGCATGCAAAGTGTCAGGAGTCTATGGAATGGCTTATATCAAAAGCTAATGCTCATCTAATAAGTAAAGCAATTAATGCATTATCCTATCTTGAAAAAGATGTTCTGTTTCAAAATCCGAAGCATTGGAGTAGATGACTGTGCTCTCTTTTGTGGACTTCATCAAAATCACACTGGTATGAGCCCTGATTCATATGATTAGAAGCAATAAACTGCCAGGAAGAAGGAGCTATGCTGGGCCAATATGCGATCAACTAATTTTGCTAGAAAGGGCAAGCTTCATAACTTAATTTTGCAGGTTTTTATCTAGGCACTGATGTACAGTTTGTATCTTCCTTTTTGTCTCTCACCTGCTTGGGAATTTAGGAAAGGAAACCAGAGGAGTGACACACATTTATTCAAGAGATAAAGTCTGGTAGTGAGAGGAAGAGAGCATTACAACCAGTTTCAGAAGAAAACAAGCTTTTGTTTTGTAGTTTTCACTTTACAGGTTTTCAGTGGAGAAAGATCTATCTCTTTGCTTTATAGGATCAAGTGTAATGCCAATAGCAAATAATATGTAAATATTTTTGCAGTAGATCTACAGCTGGAAAGGAGCACTATAATAATTTAGTCTGAAAGCTGTAGGTCATGCCAACCTGTGTTTTGAAAAAAAACCCCAACACAATTAGATGCTTCAGCCTTACATGTGTAACCACAACATAGGATCAGCCCCCAGTACAGCTGTCGTTGGTACACAGCATAAGAAAGGTGAATTAATTGTCAAGGCGGTTCCCAAACTTCCCACCCCGAAAGTCAGTCTCAGTGCAAGGGAAACAACAACTGAGGAGGAGGGAATAGGGCTGGTTATAGGCAGTACAGTTACAATGCACAGGCCTTCCCCTTCGCTGGCCCCTCACTCCTGAGGCACCGACAGCATCAAGGCTTATCATGCCCAAAATGATGAGTGTTGAAACACAGGTTGATTTTTCAGCTCAGAGTGTCACAGGCTTAGCAGTAATGCTGGGATTACTTAGGAAGTGTGAAGCAGGGGTACATGCTGGTTCTGGGAGGAGGGATGCGAAATAGAGGCTGGAGAGATGGGTAACTTTTATACCACTTTCAAGGGTCATGTTTGTGACAAAGCCTTCTTTTTATGATTCACCTCTTGTGAAGGATGGAAGCAGCATGTTTCCAGAATATCTTCAAAGGAAGAGTTGTACATATAATTGACCCTTCTGCTGACAGAAACATATTTTCAGTGTTATTGATAGAGTAGCACTTAAATGTGCCATCTTCCACTTCCAGCTTTAGAAAGCACTAGGCAGCAAGCAGATAAAACAAGACAGAAGACACCAAAGCCAGTGCTTTCTGAGCCATCGCTGAGCATACCGACACTGGACGGTCTGTGTGCCTGGGCTGCATGGGAAGTGCAAAGTAAACTGTTGCACTGCAGGTCTGCCAAAGTGCCCAGAAGTTCTTTGCTCAAGTTGCTTCCAGTTGGCTGCAAAGCTGTGTGTTCAAGAGCCACATTATTTCCACACTATTCTGTCAACAAATTGCTGGTTAGCTAGAGGTAGAAATCAACAGCTTTTAGATGGCATATGGAGCTAATACTAAACTGGAAGGAAGCGATAACATCAATACAAAGGAAAACCGGATGTAACAAGTAAATACGAAAATATGCAAGATTCCCCTTGTGCTACTGCATACTAGCACTTGTGGAGAAAGTAAATATGCAAAAATGATATTCAATGAGAGAGAAGTCCCTTGAGAACTGTAATGCTGAAGAAATGTAAAGAATGACAGTGTTCATCAAATTACATGTGAGTTTATGAAATGTAAAACAGGACAAGAAAACAGGCCAAAGCAATTTTTAATTGCACATTCAAAGGCATGACTGCTGCATATTGTTCTGGTACGGGTACAACTAAATTATGTCTTGACATCTCCAGGGGAGACATCTTGAGTAAAGAATACTCAGAATAGTGAAATAAGAACTATTAGGAGGCTGACTTGAATGGAAATATTGAAGGTTTAAGTGCACATATTCTGGCTACATAATCTTCAAATGCTGGAGAGGGAGGAAAATTTTTGTCTCTATTGGATAAGCATAATCTGATTTTGATGAAAGACCAGAATATTCATGTCATACTGCAGGAAGATGGTTAGATATGGTGAACAATGGAAAGCCAATTCAGCTACCTTGTCCACTTCCAGGTGCCAGGGTGACAAACCTCCCAGATGGAATAACTAGAAGGTACAGTAGTTAAGAGTATGATTTAACCCAACTCATCACCATACATACTGCAAATCTATATTATCTCAGAACAGTTCAGTGAAACATAGCATGAGATTCTGCAGTAACTACTTAGTTAACTTTTGTAAACAACTCCATTCTGAACTAAAGTTCACCCAGGAGTGTGGCCGCAAGTGTTAAAAAGCCAAAGAATTTGCTATGACTGTCAATCATATGAAGCATGAATCCTAGTCAAATATGGACTAGTAAACAACCCCTGCCACCCTGTCAGGCCATTCTGTTAGGTCTTCTTCTTTTCTTTCTGAGACCCAACTTAGACTAAGAGGAAAAGAGGGAGTATTTTAAAATCAATTAGGGATCACATTTTTCTAAAATATTTTAAATGCCACTTAGCTTTTAATTCTGATAGCACTTGTTCAAAGATTTGTTATCTGTATTTTTCTCAAACCGAAGCCATGCTTGAAGCCATGATAACTAAACGATGCCAAGTGTTTTAAAAACACCATGCTTTCTAGTACACTTGCCTGTAGCACAATGCACAGTGCAGTGAATGCACTCCTTATTCTGCTGTTATGTAGGACCTGGTACAGCATCATTAGTGGTAATGTAAGTGGAGCCTAAATGCTTTTACTATTGATGGAACTGAGTTCACCTTTTTTTGTTACAGTAGAGAAAATTTCAGAGGAAGTCATGATTGTTTCTCTGAAAGCAGTAAAGCTTGTGCTACATGACAGAACAGGGGCCAGACAACACCTCCACCAAAAAAAAAACACCCAGAAGCCTGGAACTAGATATCTGAAAGATCTGATTTTCAAAACCACTAAGAAATCAAAAGTTCCTGCTGACACTTTCATTAAAAGGTTATTTCAGCTACCTTTTTTTTAATATTTCTTACTTTTTTTCCAGCTACTGCAGTTTAGTGAACTAACAGTTTCCTAACTTCTGGCATGTGACAGACAAATCACACAGGACTCATTGTGGTTTTTCATTTCAAATATGTTCAGATTAAAGAGCTTGAGAACAGCCCATGGCATCATAGGTTGAAACAGCTGCTACAAGTCCCAGGACAGGCTTACTTACAGATTTTGCAGCTATAATTTTTGGTACCATTGAGGTTCACCATTTCTTTCAGTGTGTCTTAAGTACCCTTAAAACATTATTCAAGTGCTTCTACTGAAATAAAAAGACTCTAAGGCTATTTGAATTGTATTATTTTCTTTAGAAAAAGAAAATACGCATATGAAAATGTACACAGACAGAACAAAAATTGTAACATAAGAATGAGCTAAAAGAAGTCCAAAATTAATGTTTTTCTTCTTTGACATATTTTTTGGGGGGGGGGTCTCTTTCACAATAAAGTGAATTTTATGCAAGATTTTTAGAATTCTCTGCCTAAAGCTTATTTACTCAATGCAGAATTAGGAAGCAAAATAAAATTGGCCTGCTTTCCACCAGCACTAGACACAAGAACATGCAAATGCAAACTGAACAGAACACATTTAAAATCTAATGGCATTTATCTACCCATGTGCTTCTAAAACTGTGTCTCCTGAATTGCTCACAATTGGTAATATATTTATCACTAAATAACATCATAAAATGAAAAACGCATTATTCTAACTTTTCAAGGAGAGAAGTGAAAAACAACAAGAAGTGCGTTGCCAGGGTCACACAAGATTCCCAGCTGTGCTGAGTCCCAGCTTTATGCCTTAATCACAGCGTTATAATTTCTTAGGAGAGCCTATTGTCAACTCCAAGAGTTGAGGTACTCCATTTACTCACCACAAACCCCTAGTCACATCATTGCAATTTTCCTGATAATGCCCTGTCAATGAATCAACCCCATGTTCATGAACAGAGAGGAGTTCAGTGTCCATGTATCCTATAATGAGGAATGCCGGGCTGCAATCTCTGCTGAGATTGTCATAGGTGTCCACTGATACCATCTGCAATTACACAATTTTATGAGATGGAAACTGGTTCATTATGAGCAAGACTCAAGTCTACCAGCTCATTTCACAGATGTCAGATGGCAGACTTCCTGATCATCGCAGTTCTTGCAAGTGCATAAGAAGGGGCCTGTAGTTAGACTTTTGGGAATTAAGCATATAGTTAATGCAAAGCATAGGTTTAAATGCTTTTCTGTTGGACCCTGAGATAGCCCCAGACTAAGCCATTCAAAACAGGGACATAGATTCCTTAATTTCAGCTTCACAAACCAGGACTGCTGGTCAAACCAGGACAGCTAGTTCCCAGAGGAAGGCAGACACAAACTTAGCTAAAAATTACTTTTGCCCTCATCCAAATACAACTCTCTCAGACTGATTTCATCCTGCTTCTAACTAAGCAAAATGACTGCATGAACATGTTCAAAAGTATCAGCTGACTTGCAGTTTTAATTGTCACCTATTCAAATAAATGAATAAAGACATTCTTTTTAAAAGGCTGAAGTACATTATGGATAACTATACATTTTTGTATTTTTATATGTATTATTTACATTTTTTTTTAAATTTTATAAAAAACTTCATTGCTACATTCAAGAAAAATGTGTAGTGTGGAAAATGTTGCTGATAAACCTTTCTTCATAGAGAGTAATCCCTCTCATACATACAGTGAGCTCTCAGACAATGATATATTCATCTTCAAATCTGGTAACGATCAGCTTAAACAAACATCTTAATTGCAGACAATTCAGTCTATTTAAGAACACAGGAATTAAAACTATTCTCTAGGCACTGAAAGAAATACAGATTTCTTCTGCAGTTATCAAGAAATGAAGCACTGTTTGCTATAATATAGCGCCCTCCACTTCTTCCAAAAAGAGCCTGTTTCTTTTGGAGGTGAACCTTGCTGCATTTATTCATTATCTTTTAAGAACAGAACACAGAAAAATCTAAGCTAACAAAAATGTTTAGCAAAAGGACCTAAAATACTAAATGCAGGCTACAGTGCTGCTCCAAACTCTGGGTGACCTCTGATACTCTGAAGACCAATGGAAGGTGCTGATGCCAGTCTTTATCTCCTAAATATTAGGAAACCTGCTTATCTGAGAGACTTCCTTTCTCCTCTTGCAACTGCCTCAAGTGGCAGTGACAGACACACTTAAGCTTGGTCTCTGGCCTTTCATATGTTTCTTTCACAGGCTGGTTTCCATAAGAAAGATATACTCCCACTTGGTCAATTTATCACAACCTCCCCGACCACTTCCCCTCCCACACACAGACTTGGTATCCCCTCTGTCTCATCATGAAAAAACAGAACAAAAGCCCATCAACCATACAAAAATTATACTGTATATTTGTAGATTAATGGGCTGATTCTGGCATCTCAATTCGAATGGATTTACAACCATTGTGCTTAGCCCTGTGTGATTTCAAATAGAATTACTTCTGATGAATTTGAATGCAAATTCATAAAGCATTAAAACAAACTGTGTTTAAACTCGTTGGTTCAGCTGATGCAAATATCGTGCATTAAGCAGGGAACACCCATTTATGAAAATAATGAAAACTGACACCAATATAATAAAATCATTACAGGTTTATGGATTCTAGGACTTAAACAAGCCATACCCTTGCTTCTCCTAACTGATTAAATGCTTCTTTGCAGTTTATGTTTGATCTGCAATTCAAAAATAAATTAGTTTAGTCTTTGAGCCCAGAACCTTGGAAAATTGCTAGGAGGTTCTACCTTGGATTTGCCCAGGAAAAAGGGCCAAGTACAAGGAGGAAACTGTGGGGGCAGGGAACCTAGCAGTGCAACTGAGAACCGACAACACAGGAGAGGGAGCAGTGACATAAATCGAGGTTCGCAGACTCTACCAGCAAGCATTCATAAAACTGCCGCCTGAATAGCATTGTGAGGAACAAAATGCAAGGATGATCATATTGGGCACTTTTGTTTTATAAAGCTAGCACAGATGGGCCTGTCACACCATGTGCTTCATTTTTACAAAACCTCAACCACCTTCACTTTGCATCATGTTTGTAGACAAGGCGTTTAAGTGCAGAAGGGCAAAGGATTGCCCATTATTTCTGCGATACAACCATGTTCTACTGATAAAGTAGATCTCTGAAGCTGTATGTAAACAGTATATAGTGTGTTTTTTTCATTAATCTTCCTTATCTAATTATCATGAACATGTTTCCATTTTCAGTTAAATGACAACAGCCTAGCTCAATAGTTTCCAGTGAAATCTTTGTATCTAGATAATAAATTCTTCTCATAATGATGAGATTTAAAACAGCAAAACATTCCTCACTGAGGCATGCAATGTTGACAAAGCACTATTTTGCTGCACAATCTATGCAGTATAAAAAGTTCTTTGCTGCATCATGATCTGCTCTAATTTGTGTACAAATAGCATTTGTAATAAAAGGACATGTAACACCAAGTTTTACTTAAATAACCACTCCAAAAGAGGTTGGGAAATAATGCAGCTAGCACATAAAAAAACACAGGAAGAAATTAAGGGCAACTGCAATAGCACTTTCTCAATATTCTTTTGTTTCTCTTTTTTATGAATCCATTCACACAAACATTAAGTACTTAAATATAAAATATTTATATGTTGGGATGGTCTAAGGTCAGCTTGCTTTCTATAGTTAAGGTACCATCTAAACGCGCCGCAAACACAAGAAAGTCAAACTTCGAAAGCAATCCTTTCCATGACTATAACCAGTCATCCCAAGAAAGCTCCTACATTTGAGGAGACAGATCCAAGACTGAAAAGACCTAACTAGCTGTGAAGATCTAAATTTTCAAATGTGAATGCCTTGACTTAGATACCCAAACCTGTATGTAAAAAACCAGCCAGAGTGGCTCATTTACATACAACACTACACTGACAATGTAGCTGACACTGGGCGATGAGATTTGAGAAGTCCAACTGTTCTAGCATTGCAGCTGCAGAACTCACTGTCTCCATACAAATCCTTATCTGTCCAGCAGATCTAGTACTTCCATTCCTCTGAGGGGCCTATGATTTGTATCTATGGCTTTGTTACCTCCAGTGCACGGCACCTGGTACAATACGTCAGAGGTTAAGAGTAAAACTGTGTCCACATGCACAGCATGGACAAAATTCCCACTGATTCGCAATGCAATTAGTACAATTTTGTATTAAGGCAAAAATAAAAATCTGGATTCTGCTCATTCTTTATCATTTAATGCCAGTGCTCTGAAAATCCTCCTGGCTTCTAACTGGTGTTAAGATGATGGTTAAACGCTGCCTACTCCTGAGTCATTACGTTTAACTCTGTTGCTCTCCCACACCTTTTCTCATGAGCACAGTTGAAAGTAGTATTTGGAATGGACCAATGTTGTTACAAAGAGAGAGAAAAATGTATGTCACATTTTCTTATCAATTCTGAAGCTGCTTCCCAAAACTAGACTGAAATAACTTCTGATTACAAATATTTTCTGAGAACTGTGAGGCAGGTGAGGACTTGTTTTTATCTCATGACCTATTGGCTAAGTTCTTGAGGACTGCTGAGAAGTTCCTGTAGCATTAATTAAAATGTCTATTGGTTGAAATGATATATTACAAAACGTTTGCTTTAAGAGTTGCTGAGCACCAGATCAAACTCAGCTTCTCAGAGATTAAGTGCATCTTCTGGTGTTTTTTTACTGTATGAATGTGGAAGAAAGACAATACTCAAGAATAAAGGACCACCTTAATCTGCATTAGAATGAGTTTGGCCTGGTTAAACTATGACAGAGATGTATGAGTATGCAGTAAGTGCCAATCTGAGCACTCAGATGTGGACTTAGGACTTCATACATAGGCACTTACTGTAGAAAGTAGATCTCAGAGGATAGATAGGGTTGCCCACTTAGCTCGGAAAAACCTGCTCCAGTTTTAAAAGCTACTTGTCACTGCAGAGCAATTTTGAAGCAAAGTGGTATGTTTGGTGGCCTCATTTGCATGACAATACCCAGAATGCTCTCTTAACTCACAGCTATTTCACGGAAGGGCTGATGCATTCAAGGTTTGAGACTAAACCCAAATCATGCCGGTGTACCAGTGCATACAGTTTAAATACTTCCCCCCAGTTCACGAGCAAAAGCTAGAACTATTAAACTGGGTAACCATTACAGGTAACCAAACTAACCTCTTCATGATCAGTATTTACTAGAAATCAAAATTACAAATGGTAGTTTGGCAAATCTCTGAGTCATTCACGAATATGCTTTAAGTGTTGACATCAGTCATCAAGGCTGCTGTGAAGAGCTGTCCCAATATATTAACAAGCAATTAGAAAAACTAAACAACTCACAACACATAGCACAAATATAGAATAATAGTTCATCAAGATGGACTTTGCTCGTCTCCCACACTTCCATCCTCTTCTCTCACAGCTTGCTACACAAAATAAATGCACATCGACTTACACTGCAGTACAGAATATCACAGTCTGCTCTATTGTGTGGATTTCACTGCTGAGAAGCTGTAACACTAATTGTCAGTTTCCCACGATCAAAGTAATTTGGTTAAATAATTGGTTTACATTTATTATATTTTATTTGCCTCACAAAAACAAATGTTATAACAAAAGATCATCTGAAGAGGAGGGAATGCTATGGTGATAACACCAATATGGTGCCAACATATGGAGAAATATGTGTGTTTTGCGCACATAAACAATGACATGAAGCTTCAGCTGTTCAGAGAACAAAGCTTTACACCTGAGTTAACTTAATATTATGATCTGTGCATTCTGGTGTGTGTGCATGAGGGAACAAGTCCTGATTTTGGCACTGAAACTAAAGAATACTGTTTTAAATGCTGATTAAGTGGTGATCATTTATAATTTATTCTTGATAGGTGATAAATGATGGCATTTCTTCCTTTCTATTTACTCTACCAGTTACATGAAGTCTGCACTCACATGTGAAACAATGGCTTTTCTATACCCAAAATCAGGTTGATGAAATCATGATAACCCTTCAAGCCATTCTTGACTTCTCAGACGTTTTTCTCTCTTTTATTTTATATAATTTGTGGATTTGACCACAATTTTCACAGCTCCTCCCCCAAAGCAGAAAGGGAACACAGTAACCAAGTGCCTGCAGCAGTCGACAGAAGCTGTTTCCTTTAAGCTCCCTCCAGACTACCAGGCGTGAAGAACGGCTGAAACATGAGTGGCTCATTTTCCAAATGTTGCTAGAACAGCTTCATTCAGAATAGGCTGCCACTGGCGTTCCTTCAAAATTCTGCCAGAATGGCTGAAACTCAAAAGTAATTAAAAGCCTCTGAAAAACTCATAAGTCAAGGGAGTGGCATAACACCCATTAATTACAGTGCTCAGTGATGTCACACCTGTGACTTACAAGAGTCTATCCTGAAGTGGGTTCAGAGCCGCTGTTCATAATTTATAATGGTATTTTGAAGACCGCCTATTGAAAAGCAGGATTGAATTGGAATGGTACAAATCTAATAACAGCTGATCGCATTATATAAAAAATAATATTGTGGCATTCATTGTAAAACTACTGAGGAAGAACACAGGTTTAAATATCAACCACCACCACCAAATTGTGCACCTGCAGTGGAACCATGACCCTGTGGTAACATTTAGTTTGATGATAGCACTGTTAACGTCAATCAATGGCCAACTCTAAGAACAAACGGAAAAAAGAACTTCAAAGGACAAAGTGATTGCTGTTTTTTCCAGTGGGTCCTAATGTTGACTAATTTTTAGTATGTTAATAATGAAATCAGAAGGTCTGTATACTTTTGCTTAATTATGCTTGGCTGTACTTGCAGGGTTTGAATAGTTGTAAAGAAAATCCTGAACAGGTTACATGAAATAAATAGTCACACCATCAGTCCTCAGATGATACTTTTGTTAAAAATGTTAAATTAAATTCTATAGAACAATACTCAGTTTTGTGAATTTGCAGTAAAAGTTGTCTGTATTGGATAGTCATTTCCAGAAAAAAAAAAAAAAAAGACAATGTTTCTGCAACACATTAAAACCTGCAATTTACTTTATTCCTTTGTCTGTTTTGATTTTATATGGAAACAAACCTTACAGTGTAGAACTGGCTTAAGGTCACCTGTCTACAAGGGATTACTGTGTAGTTCCTTTTATATTTTCCCCCCTACTAGTTTGAGGGACAAAAGGGCAGCAGTACCCTAAGGGCTTTTTCAAATAACCTCTTTAGCAAATAAAGTCATACCCTATGTATAGAGGCCATTTCATCCCAGTCCCATGGGCTGCCTGTAGGGTAAAATACTGAATTTTTCTGGCATATGTCACTGAATGTGAAAAAGAGGACCACTACTTACAGAAAGTTAAAGGCTGGATGAAAGGATGTGAATTTCCTTAATGTAAAACATTGTATATTGAAGCTGAAAACATCGGCTATAAGCATCTCAGAGAAACACTGGAATACATTTATGTGAACCGTACAGAGACTCATGTACCAACAACTGATTTACTGTGGCTTGAAAATGCAACAGATTCAGTTTATCTGAAATCTTAAGCAAACAAACAAATACATTTTCTCCAGGGAAAATAAATAAAATGAAATTGGGCCTATTTTTTATGAAAGCACTCTTATGACTGTATCAACTTAACATTACCATAAACATCTCTGAAATCAACTGTCAAGAAGGAATCTGTTATCCTTATATAAATTACTATTATTGTTGTTTTTATTGCTGCACTTGCTGCACCCCACTTCTGTAATTTGTTAAAAGATAACACGCAAACTCCCAAACTTTCATGTATTCATAAGGTATAAAATAATGGTTTTAAAACAATTGATTTGACAGCTGCAAATGCAGGATAACACCTAGTTACATTATAGAAACAGTGTGGATAATTACTTTTTTCAGAAGGAAAGACTCCATGGACCACAGTTCTGTCTGAATTTCCCTGCAGCTTGGATAATGTGCAGTAATACAAATCCTGTTGTCACCTCAACCTAAGTCTTTTTATCATCTATACATCAGTAAGAATGATGAGAGACGTCCCATGATTCTAACAGTCTTCCTTTGAAGGATCCACATGTTAATTACAGCACTAATTATGGTTTTTGAATAACAAAATGAAGTAAGCAGTCTATGGGAGGTACAGGCATAAACCTAAGACTGAGAAAATACGAGTTACTGAAGTCATCAGTGTAAACTGACACATTGAACATGCTTAAAAAAAGTAGAAGTAGATTTTAAAAGAAGCATCTTCAATAATTAGTGTTCCATACAGGAAAAAGAAATGTTATTTCTTAATGGCAAGTGCATTTAAACTGTTATCTAAAGATCTGAAGGTAAGCCTGCTTAATTCACTGCTTCTTCTTTTGTTATTAGGAAAACATAATTGTTCCAAATAATTAGCACTAGAGTACATCACAAGCTGACAACAAAATTATAGAAATCTTCATATTCAGATCCGTCTAGCTGGCTATTAGGAACAGTTTCTGATCATAACCCATTAGTTGAAGTGCTGTGAGTTCTTGATTGCCATGAAATAACCTCAGATATCTGCCTAAGTTAACAGCCTCTATTTATTCAGAGTTTTCTTGACAGTAAAAATTGCTTACAATTTTTACAGCTGCCACACAAAAGAACAGTATTGGATGTGCACGCTCGCAAGACTAGGTGATAAAATAATTGAAATGTGGATTTTAGACACAGTTTAAATGCTTAACTTTCTAACTGAAAAACAGCTAGGGGATTACAGTGTGCTATAATGGTACTATTGCCTTTCCTGTTTATTAAAAATTAACATGAACACATTCCAAATCTTTCTAGATGTGATGGCCATGCTAATTGAGATTTTTGGGGATATAACATCCCTAATTTGTCTTTTTTTTTAACACTGAACACTGACTAATCAACTGCTAAAGATATTTCTGTATGGTAAGGCTTAACCCTTTTTTCTTTGCTTGGTTTTTTGGGTACTTTCTTGTTAATAATACAGGACATAAACAATTGTTATTCCATTTCTGAAACAGATAACTAGTATGGATAGCATCACAGGATATGCTACCAGAAAGTGTAGCATATTTTTAAAAGACACTGACAAATGAATCCTCTGACAGAAATCACTGCTGTAACTCCGAAAGGAAAAAGAAAAAAAAAANGAGCAACGAAAAGCCACATACATGCTGTGAGAAAGAAATCACACTCTCTTAGTTACCTTACCCTGCTTCAATTGCTTAAATTTCCCATCTAATACTTCAGTTATCTATAATGTTATTTGAAGCCCCTTTCAAAATGTTTTTTTCTGATAATAGCTTGGTTTATAAACCTACAAAGCTTTATGTCAAATCCCATGAGGGATAACTTTGATTACTGGAGTAATTAATGATGCTGGATAGTAATATGGATTTTCTGTTAAGATTTGAGTTTGAAGTTAATTAGTCTCCACATTATGATTTGCTGATTAATTACAGATATTTAGTTATAAAGAGAGATGTTAATTATTAATCTAAAAAAACATCTTGTGTAATTAACTAAAACTTTGACGTCAGTCACCACTGTCCTTGTATGTAACTTCCAAGGCGTTAATTCTATGGAGGGAGGCATAGGCCTTCCCCAAAAAGTAAAAAAGTTCCTTCTGCTATCTTTTTTGTGTATATAGTATAGTGAGCAAATTCTACTCTTAATTTTTCAGGACAAGCCACCCACTTTGGAGCAGGACAGTAACTTAAGTCTCATGAAAGTACTGATCTTTCATCACTTACTCTGACAGTGTGCCTCATCTTATCACAGAAAAAAAGAGTGCTGTAAAAGAAATTCCACTATGAGTCTTAACTGGGTATACTCTTGAAATCATGTCTTAACCTCGGAGCTGTGATGTTCTGCTGACTGATGGGCTTTGTCAGTTCCCAGGTTAAACTCTGGAATGAGCTTCAGCGTTGCTACAGATATCAGTATTTTCTAGCAACAGCAGCAGCAGCAGTCTTTAGCTGTGCCAAGAAAATATTAGAGCAAAACTACTAATTAATGTAATAGCTCAGTTAGAATTTAAAATCACCTTTTGTTTAAAAAGAAACCCCACCTTATCTTTCCCCCACCCCCCACTCCTTGCCTTCTCATCTGCAAGGAAAAAATCTTACTGTTAATGTAAAGGGGATAGGAATGCAATTAAGAAATAGGGTTAAACTGAAAAGCATCAGCAGCACACCAATGTCCTGGAATTTACCCTAGTAACACAGACTATGAACAGGGATCTGTTTACATTATCTCTAGATCATCTTGACAATATTCATTCTCTATTTACCTAAATGAGGCAATATGATGATATTTATTGCTCAGAATGGCTAAATATAGACTTTTCCTGAGCACTCAGTATCATAGTGGGAGGTTTTGCTCTAATCTACATCTTTAAACTGACAAGCTGGAGCATTCCTAATGAATGCCTCTTTTCATCTGGATGTCTGTGTGTATTTGACAGTATAAATATTTAGCAATATTGGAGTCAGCTTGTGATTTTACCCAGATGGACTGATTGATGCCTTGGCTTGACGTTGCCAAAGACAATCCATGTAGTTATATAAGCAATTTCCCTCTTACTTCCTAAGAAGCAATTAGGTGGCCAAAGGCAGCAACCCAAAAATAGTGAGAATACTTCTGGTATCAGCTGACAACTCTGAGGGATAAATAAAATATGGTACTTAAATTATTACCACTTTACTTTCATGAATCATGGGATTAAAGCTTTCACTTCTAAAGTACATATAAATTGCAGGGTTTCTTATGTCTGTAATTTGCAAGAATCTAAGTTAAAATACCAGCTAATCAGTCAACTCACATTCACCTTGGGAAAAGTACCACCCTTCCTTGTCATTTTTGTAAATTGCATGCCTAAGCACCAATGTTATTTTCAGGGGGGAAAAAAGCTTGTTGTCAATAACATATATTGCAGTCTAGTTAAAACAACATTTGTTAAGGTTTAATCGCAAATGTAATCTGCTTTTAAAGTTTAGACAGAATGCTCAGAGAAATTCAAGGGACAGATAATAAATCATTTTCTCCTGTCCTGGGTGTGAACAAGGTAGGCTGGAGCCTTGCAGGTGTGCTGCCTTTTTCTTCTACATGTTGCAGACTCTTGCTGGTTTCCACAGACTGTTCAAAAATACAAGGACTCCATCAACTAAGAAATAAAGAATTTTTGTACTATCTGACTTTGAAACAACAAAAGCTGCACTTTTCGTATCATTAAATATTCCAAATAATTTTATTCAGTTTGCATCTTTGGCATACACTTTGTAATTCATAATGTGTTTGTGTAACAAATCGCAGCAACAAGAAGTTTTAGCTAAATTTCATGCGCAGACATATAAAAATATGTGAATACAAAAAACATCCTGGATACTGAATGTCAGCTTTACGTTAGCTACGCACTGTTTGTCTGTGTCAGTTTTGCATGGTGTAAGATGCTTGCAATGATTATGTCTTGTGCTCTTACGCATGTTAGTGCTTTGGGGGTAAAGAACAGTCGCACATTATTTTTGGCAACAGCAAAGTTCTCATGTCTCAGCTATGTTGTTGATTCTGCTCCCCTCCCCAAACACCTTTAGTTTCTTTGTTTTATATTAACTCATCCCAGTCTTTGTACAACCCCACGCAATAACCCAGGAAAAAGGGCAAGGAAGACATTATTGTTCTTGGCACTAATACCTATAGATCCTGTTCTGCAGTGATACCTCTCCCTATCACGAAGTATCACAGCAAACAGAATTCTCCAAACTCAAGAGCTGGAACCATTAATATATTCCACAGGCAAGTGGAACACAATGCTCACTGGTAATCAGAGAAACACAACAAGGCTTCTTGGGAACTGGCCATCTGCTTATGATGTACAGGAGTTTTAAGTGCAGTATGCATCAGTAACAGCACATTCTTCTGAAAGGCAGTCTCTGACTTACCTGTTTCATTATTATTCTGTGACCAGCTGGGTGCCAAATAAAAATAAATGTATGCTTTTTTGTATTTATTGGATTTGATTAGTAATAAATTTGTTATTGACCAGATCCAGAGTGTGAAGGCCTGAGGCACAATCCAATGGTCTCCACTCACTTGATCATTACACCCTGCACTTTCAATCAAGCTGCACTGAGTTGCGTTATTCTGTGTTTTGCTTCTGAATTGTCTGCTTTAAGAATGGAGGAGAAGGGATGGAGGGAGAGAAAAGTTGATATTTTCTAGCGAGAAAATTAGGAAAGAAAGGGAAGGCTATCCCTTTAAACTGGAAGACAACTACAATACAATACCAAAAGAAATCTGGCTATAGAGTTCACTGTACATGGTACAATCCATTGCACAGGTTGACGTGAGAAATTACTAGGTTTGATAAGGCAAAGTTTAGAATAAACTGCATTGTTTTACAAAATATGTCATTGGGAAAAATGCATTAGCTCTAATCAGCCAAAATAGTGTGATTCATTGCTTAATTTCAGGGTACCAGGCCATAAATTACATCAGGCCTGCCACAACTAATTTTTGCAGTGGCATAGTAGATGAAAAATGAAATGTCCAAGTGGCTACAAGTGAAAAGCTTCCATCTTTCTTCCACAGCTAAATATTACTTACTCTAATGATGTATAATAGCCTGCAACTACACTTAACCTGTGCATTTAATAGCAGCACAAACTGTTTACCTAGAGTTATGAAGAAGAAAACAGCAAATCAACCAAAGGAATCTAGAGTGCGTACATTAACCTCCCACATGCCAACATAATTGTCCCCTACAGATGATGTATAACACTTACTCCAAATCATACTTTTTTTTTTCATTACACATAATAGCTTATGCTTCAAGTATCAAAAGTGTCAAAGCATGTGTGATAAATTGATGCCAAAATGCACCTAATTAATAAGTCTGATGATGTTTAGATTAAAACAGATGTTGGTTATGTTGTTAACAGAAAAACAGCTAATAAAAATAATTGCAAACTATATGCCTAAAACCTGCAGGTATTATTAAAAAGAACAACAAAACTATGTCATACCTGAACAGTACAAAATGGTTAGTAAGATTTTTTGGGTGTAAATGTTCTTTTAAGTACAAATTCCTAACAACAGACCAAAGTAATAATTAGATCAGCAGTTACTAGCAACTATCCCTTGTTTAAAATCCATAGCTAGGCTTTACAAGGAGATAATTTTTACCACTGATACTCTGTGCAACTAAAAGTACTTTAAAGCATACTTGTTATTATTCACTTACAATAAATACCGGGAATTCTGTGTTGATTATGTGGGGAAAAAAAAGAAGATAATGAGCTTCATAAAGTTTCTAAAAAGTAATCCATCATTACTACACGTATCTTGCAGATACCATTGATTTTAACAGTTGAAATTCCACCAAAACCAGACCAGAAATAACATGGTATTTTAAAACTAGCTTTAAACTATAAATTATATATCATAATATTTAAAACCTCAGGTTTTTTACCCTGATGGAAAATAAGTGTTTATTACTTTGCTTCCTTTAAAAATATAGTATCCAGGGAGAATCTATTGATAGAAAACCTGATGACAAAAAATTCTATCAGTCTGAAGCAAGTTTTGGAGAATCTGATTAGGTCTCATGCTGCAATACTAGGTATTCCATTTTTGCCAAAGGGCCAGCTATTATTATTAACATCATTTGTCTGAATCATTACTCTGCACCTTGGTTCAGCAAACACTATGAAGATGGCATGGTAATAAATGACTGCAGGATTCTTTCCTGCTTCAGCCTGTTTTTATCTGCCACCTCTCTACCGTCAGCTCCATCTTTCTGAACCTCTCTGAATCCCCAAAAGGGACGGGGCGTCTATTTGTTTTCCACTAGGTTACCACTCTGTCTATTGTTGTTTGCACTAAAGGGTACGAATTCAATTCATTCTTGTGACATAAAAGCACTGATACAGTAAATTTTTTGCCCAAGAGAAAACACAAAGTTGCTGAATATGGGCTAAGATGTGAAGCCCTTGTATGTACATGAAGGAGCTTTCCGATACAGCCTTGCTCACTAAATACTGTTTTTTGTCCATCACAATCTACACAATCACATTACAGCATTTTAAACTTATACTAACCTTGCCAAATTGGTACCTCTTGCAAAACTGTGTAGGAGTGGTTAAGTAATATTTCCTATTGTACCTATAAGCTAGAGAAGAAACAAAGGGCTGGGAGGTAACATAGCCAATCGGTAGCTGTGAGAGTAAGTGACCCAGTGCTTCTGCGATAATAAGAGTTAGTGAGAGGGGCAGATGAGAAACAAATTAAATAACAAATAACCAAGGAAAAATACTTAAAAACAGTTAAATAAGAAAACTGGAATGTGAGGAACTACAGGTCATTGACTACTCTTATTTTTCTGCATGTTGAAACTCACACAAATTACCTTTACTTATACCTAAACATGCCAAAAAATCATCAATCTGCCATCTCAATGAATTGATCAAAACTGAACAGACCAGGTTTAATGTCTCATATTTCACTCTGCAAAATAAAACAAAAACCTTTCAGATATGTAATGGATCTCTTTCTTTTTGAATGGGAAAATGTGCATATTTCTTCTTTAATAAGTATTGAAGTGTTGGAAAATACTATATAGAGACCAGACATCTCTTCAAGATTTCCTGATTACAAACATCTAGTCTGAGATTACATCCATCATAAGGCAGATTTTATGAGATGATCCATTAACAAAGATGAATTTCAATGTCCCATATATATGTAAACATATCAGGCTGGAAGGGAATTTAAGTCATATAAATGCAGTTATAAAGCAAACTTAGCGCTGGCTTTTCATGGCCAAGGCCATCTTGTTTTCCCAAATACACTGTTAAAAAATGCCAAACTTAGTAAGTCCTACAGAAAATAGCCAAGTACTTTCTTCTCTGAGTCTTATAGAATGCTTAAAAATAGCACTCCTAAATCCTAAATGCTGTAACTGTTTACAAAATCTGAAAGGTTGCATTATACACGAATTTCTTTGCCATCAAAATGCTGTACATTCCTGCTAGAAGTTAACAAGTTATCAGTTGAAAATCACTGGCTAATCTAGCTTGTGCTAAGATGGATTTTTAATGAAAGTTTAATGAATGATAAATACTTGTTTCTTGATAAATGTTTAATTATGCCAATAATTACCAACTGCTGAAAACTACTGTTGTGTTAATAATGGCATTTTAGTACACAAGCAGTTTCATGAGTCATGATGCTGTTAAAGATCAGAATTCCATCTGTCTAATGCAAACTAGCAAAACAAAAGAAAAGTCTAATTAATATTTTGATACATTTTCCCTATACACTTTAAAATGGATGTCCTTTCATGAAAGAATAAATTTACTAACTCCCTTTTTGAGAGAAGAAATAAATGTCTCAGAGCCATTACGTTATTAATCACTACTATTTGAACTTAAAAACTGAATGAGAAAAAGAAATCAAGCCAGATGTGGCATACGTATGAATGCATGTCCCTTGCTTTTATTTGGAAGAGGAGAGAATGGGACATTAAGGTGCTGATGAGATGAAGTTTTCACCCGAAATATTTCAAAACATTCAGGTACCATGCTACATTTGGAACATTAATCTGCAGAGTTATCTAGGACTGTTTTGCTTATGTCAAAAAACCAGCAGACTGAAACCCTCACCTCTTACAAGCGAGGGGGTAAGAAACATCAAACTGTCCTGGCGCCCTTCAACGGGGCCAGACAAAATCGAGATCTTCTTAGAAGTGCAAAGAAGATAACAATATAGACATGAAACAAATGAGAAAAAAGTAAACCTAGAGAAGAATATTGCCATGAAAAATACTAGGAGATCAGGGAGACTTTCACTGACTTATTTGTTCAAGGGTGCCTCTTTGTTTGAAAATACCTCCCACATTTGTTGTGTTCATGGTACTAATTCTGGCTCTGTCTCTCACATAACTGCCCCAATACCTGTGGATGGCCTAGTCAGGCATGCTGGCAGTGTGCTAATCCAGCGGGCATGCCGCAGCACATGGCACCCTAAAGGTGTGCTCTGGTTGTGTAGGCTTGCAATCTGTGCAGCACACAGCTCTGGTCTCAAAGGTGGCCTCAGGACTGCCCTTAATGCAAGGTCTATTGATTTGTTCCAAATCCCACTGAAACCAGCAAAAATATTTCCCAGGGACTGTCAAGAAATTTAGTCAGATCTGGTCTAAAATACTAGGGCTATATCCATTATATGAGTGTAAATTCAGTACTGCAACACATGTCAGCTGAGATCTGACTTATTAATATATTGTTGAACTTTAATATAACAGAAATACTTTCACTTGTGAGATTCAAATATAAACAGGATCCTACCATTCCATTAAATGGTACATTAAAAAAAATAAATTTATTGGGCTGAAAATTAAGCTTTTAATGATCAAAATATAACTTCTTCCCTGCATCAACTCCAATGTTTTCATCAAGATATTTAAAAGGAGATTCTGGTCCTTATAAATGTTGAGTTTACTTTCTTATGTAGAGGTTTTCTTTCTTTTTGAACCTATTTAAAATTTCAATTTAAATGGATCTTTCCTTTTCACAGCAAAGACGGGACAGAGCATTGTAAAACTTATTTTATTCAGTAATCTTATATCTCATGTGGGTTTGAGTAGGGGACCCTATAAATTATTTCCATTTCCTACATCTACAACTCTATGATACAAATTTGTTTTCTACATAAAGGAAATTTATTTTTTGAGATGGTATTCTTATTTAACATTTATGTAATTTTCACTGTGCATTAGGATGTATTGGAGGAATTTGACCTCAACTTGGGCACCTTACAGAATACTTTGATTCTGAAACTATTCTTGTAGTTCTGAGAATTGCCTGACATCTTGCATTTATTTTTCTCCTGAAAAATACTCTTTTTTGCAGATTGGCAGTAGTTCATAACAAAAAGGTAGTTAACCACAAAACCAGACCATAAACTAATACTGAACTAAACAAACATACCAATGGAATAGAAGAAAGGAGTTTTTCTTGCTGGAGAGAGAGGGATACTGTTACAGATTAGTACAGTGAGCCTGTTAGCACCCATATAGCATCTGCAAGGCAATGCAGAAGTCAGTGCAGTGAAACAGAAAGCAAAGCCCATCCTGACAAATGGCTGGTGGCTAATAACACTTCCTCCATAAGATTAACTTAGGAGAGTAAAGGAACAAATGCAAAGGTATACTAAAACCTATACCGACAATTTTTCTGAGGTGAATCATAGGAGTCTACTGCTGTAAGGTTATAAAATTACCTAGATTGTACAGCAATGTACAATATAATCGGTTATAGTCTTTTTGATACTGTCATACTGTGTTCTGTAACACCTGGAACCTAAAGGCAATAATTTATAGCTATCATCCTCATCAATACTCCCTAATTTAAAAAAGTGCAAAACCCATTCATCTCGTAATACTACGGAAAACTTTATGCCCCCAGTAGTCAAAACCATAACCAGACTGTCTCTTTCAACTGAGTCAAAATGTTCTCTCGACCCCTGTGGGGGGACAGAGTCCTGTCCCAGACAACAGTGGGATGGACAAGTCAGCCCCAAATCCCACTGATTTCAGGAAAACAGGCTGCTTTGCTCTCCACAAAAGACAAGAGCAGATCAGCTAGCCTTGCCCAAAATTACTATCATTAATCACAAAAATATCTATTTTATTAGTTTTTAAAGATAGCTCAGTTCTGAGTAACTTGTCTATGAAAATTTCATTCTATTGCAATATAAAGTTTGTCATAAAAAATGCTGCTTACAAAAATCAAAGAACTGTCTTAATCCCATTGTCCCCAGCCTTCATCCTCCACCTCAAAACCTTTGCAAGCATTACTTCTCTTGAAGTCAACAAACAAAATGCTTCACCCTGAATATCTCAGAAACAACTACATACATGCTGTGTTAACAACAATATTTTGGGGTTCTCTGTGCTTTTAAGGCGTGGTAACATACTGGTACAAACTGCCTGTGCTTACAGTTGCTCTCATTACAGCTGGACTCGGTGGAGCTACACTGACTGGAGCTGAAAGGTTGAAGATTTCTTCTAAAAAGACATTGTAGAGACAGCCATATATTAAAGTTTCACTCCATGTAAATGGAATGTCACTCTTTTATAACTACAGTCCACTATGATAATCCTCTTGGAATGCATTAATTATCATCCACCAGATAAGTGTCAAAAGCTACATTCCTAAAGGATTATCAATTCCCACCCAATTTCTACTGCAGCTGAATAAGGAAGAAGAAAAGTTAGTGGAAAAAGAAGCAGCATCAAGAAGCTTGTAGTCTTCCCACAGCTATTCTCAGCTCAGAATGAAAATACGGCCTTTCAGAACAGCCCAGCCATTCATATAGCTTTCATCACAACTGCACAAGAAGAAGAGAGCCAGTGACATCGTATCTGTGTTAAAACAGGAAGGATTTTGTCCTGTAGATTCTTTCATTGTATAGCAACATTCTCCTTAGAAGTACTGTGAAAAAGAAAAAACAACCCTTCACTGCTAGAAGGCTTCAATAAAGACCTCCAAACCACAAAAGAAGAGTCTTTCTTCTTCAAATTAAAGCATTTTTAACCATTATGTCAAATGATTTTCTATTGCCCTTTTTTTTTTTTTTGGCTATGCTTTCACTTTTCTACTGTTGAAGAGAACAGAACTCAAATAAACTTCTAAAAAGACTTCTGTGAGCAACTTGATCAACCACATAGGCAGGAGAAGACTTAGAAATAGTGTTCCAAAATATGGACCAAGACTAAAATCAAAATGTAAACAGAACTTGATTTTTGTGAAAAAGGTTACACAGCCAAACGTTCCAAGTATACACAATTATTTAAGACAGTGGTTGTTTTTTAATTTTTTTTTGTTTGGGTTTTTTTAATAGGCTTCTGGATGCAGTCTACTACTTCTTATTTAGATAACTGTGTGTGACACTGCCATTTGTGAAAAATTCAGTCAATCCAAACTCACAACAAGAGAAGAGCATGTAATCAATTCAGAAATGCACACACATCCAAACACATGGACAGGTAATACCACTTAAAGCATCACAAATTGGACTGCAGGTGTAACATTATGCCTACAGCCTCAGTGATCTTGGAACCTGGTGGAGATGAGATAGAATTCTTCATTTAAAGTATGTTCTAGTGATGAGCCTCTTCATGCTGCTTTAGCTTCTGAGTCAGTAGTGAAGTGATAGCCCTGCATGGCATTAAGCAGCATTAGAAGTGTTTTATTTACAATTTTTATGTTGTAATTGTTCTTAGGGGTATTATTGTGCCAGGCCCTGTACAAACACAGGAGCTGAGGGAAGCAATCCACTGAAAGGGCTCACAATCTAAAGCCATGATAACAGTAAATAATAGTGAAAGCTTAATGTTGAACAGCTTACACACCTGGTCACACTACAGTGGAAAAGAGGCCTTTTATTCCACTAGTGTCCTAACTAGGACATTGTTGCTATCACTATGGGGCATCATGCAGATGGAAAAGCTGTGCAATTTTTCAGGTGAGACACTTTTGGTAGATTCCTTTAGGACATTTTCCAAAAGTAAAAATGTCCTGGTAAAGTTCCAATACTTTTAAGTTACATTACACTTACCCATGTTTCCCCTACAGTTTAAACCAAAAATTACATTAGTCATGTAATGTTGCTCTGTGCTGAAAACCCTGCATGTTTCAGCTCGGCTACGGCTGGTTTTCACTGGGGAGTGAGGCCTTCTGGATGTGATGGAAGACTGTAACAGATTTCAACATCCTTCGAGATAGGAGAAGCTATAAAAATATTGAATTATTACAGTAAATTGGAATTACTGAGGGAACAGGAAGGTTGAATTGCAAGATACAATTCTTGTTTCCTCCTATACAGGACTAGCCAGTATTTATTAGCAGGCACCCACAGATCTAAAACCAATGAGACTTCTACCCCATCTTGTATAACTGTCACTGAAACAGGATGAGATTCTGGGTTTTGTTTGTTTAACAGGGCTTTTTAAATGAAAACTTTGGGACATCTGTGGGTGCCTTGTATTATATTAACACATGCACCTCGCTGTCTCCTGTCTTAACAGTGTGTTGTCACATTTGCAGTTTGGGCAAGACAGAATTGCTCATCTTCCCCTCACAGCCCATCTGGTTTCTCCCAAGCTGCTCAGGCGACAACACTCTAAAGAAAAAGCGATGTTATCAGGGGCACGTACCAATATATATCACATATTGCAGCATGTTTTGTCATTTACAATGCATCATAAAAAGTTACATTGCATCTGACCTACAACATGATGTAATGTAAAATGACATGCTTACATTGAACAACATTACATTACTTAAAAATCTGAATTTAAAGAAATAAAGGGAGGTGTCTATTTACTTCTTTGGAATGCTATAAATTTTGACAGACATTAAGTCAGCCAAGTAAAAGGGAGAGGTGATGTAACTAAATATTTAACTGCATGGCTGCTTAGTCACTTGCTAATGCCATTTTCTTACAAACAAAAAGATTAAGTAATACACGACAAGATCTGTTGTCCATCTTTAATATTAAACACAACAGATGACATAATCACAGAAATAATACCAGTAACTTTCAAGGTGTAAAACTGTAGCCAAATTTCTTCATGTTCTACCACTCAAATAAAAGCTGCAAAACAGCATTTGAAGGCTTTCTGTTGGATTTTTAAGAGCAAGAGTGCAAAGCAGAGTGCTCTATACATTCCACAGATCTGCTTTTTAAGAATCAACATGGTGCATGCCATGTGAACTGTCACATTAATAACCCTACGCTGATATTCAAATTTTCTGTCTTAAGCTAAAGAAAGATTGAATACTCAGCTGTTGTGTGATTGAAGAGGTGCCTCACTGACATTGTTCAAAGTTTATGAAAATATATGAATGCTCAAATGTCATTGGCTTTGCGCCTCCAACAGACTGTGGTTTTATGAGAAATCAGTCTTTTAATCAAAATGATTGAATACCTTAAGGTCGAATCCAAAGATACCAGTTAATATCTAGAAACGTGCTATTTCTGCATATTTTGCCAAATTTGTGGTGCATTTTAAAGTGTTAATTTGTGCATTCCATATTGAAAATTGATCTTGAGTTTTAGCTTTTTGTCAAGCAAAAACATATGGTTACAAGCTCTATGCATTTTATGTGACGGCTGTTGAAGCTGTCACATGTGCAAACTTGATAACCGATGTGACACATACGCAAATAATTTGCTTGTTTAGTAACAATTCAAAGATTCATTATTCATGCAAAAACACGTTGTTTTTTAAAAAATGATCAGATGGAAGTAGTCTTCATTTTGCACAATCTAGTCTCGTTGGTGTGCAAACACTGATAAAATAAAGCTGGGAACTAAGTGGTATTAAAACAAATCCAAGAATATGGGTATTCTCAGATAATTATTGAACCAGATGGTGTTTTTTGTTAATTCTGCCATCAGTCTGAGAACTTGATGTCTTACATCTGCACTTGGTAAAATAAATTTTGCCACTGACATTATTTCAGTTTTCTTACATATTTCAATCAGTTTTACACCAAGATTTGCAAACATCTGCCATTCTACATGACTGCGAGATGAAATTATTTGAAAAAATTTTCTTAAGAAAACACTCTAAGGCTTAGCATTTCTGCTGCTAAGATGTCTGAAATACTATTTTATGAATATTTTAAATAAAATGCTAGTCATGTGCCAAAATAATGCTACCTTCAATTTTGGGAGGAAGAATCCATATAAAGCAGTAAATAGCTGCAGGTTCATTTGGGGCTGCTACCTTGGGGTTTTACAGTCCCTTATTTTGCACTCTTAAGGTTGAGAGGTTAGAACTTCATTGGCACAGAACTAATTAAAACTTCCTCCCTGGTCTCTGTAAGAGTAAACAAACAAACAAACCAACAAAACTGGAATATGTGACCAGTCTATTTACATCTACTTTAAATTGATGGATATAAAAGCAATCCAAACAGGCATTTAAGCTGCAGCTATGCTATTCACCCTAACAGAACTCCTCATAAACGTTATCACTCAAGTATTGTACCTCATAAACAGATGTGCTCAATCACTTACGCACATTTGACACCATATATAGCATTTAGATACTTCCTTTCTGTGATCTAAATCACAGCCTTTCTTGAAAATTCAGCTGTAACAGGCAATACAATTGTAGAGCTGGCTTAACTACTACAGTGCTCTACTACACCAAATCCCAAATAAGACCCCTTTCACACACTGTAGAATAGATAAACTCCCCTTCTGCCACTAAATGTACACTCTGTGATACAAACTGCACCCTAGCAATCATCAGAGCAGCAGAGGCACCATGTGCGATGGCATTTCATTTATATCAAATATCATAATTGTGTGAACTTATTTATGAATTCTGCAACAGCTGTGGGAAAATCCCTACTGCTTTCACTAGTTGGTGAAGTTTTATTACGGTGCTTTGCTACGCTAGCACCTTTGTGTGGGTAACACAACAGAGCACACCTGACCTGGCACAGCAGTGGAAGTCTTCTGTAGCATGCACTCAAGCCATACGGGTTTGAATCCCAGTCCTACGTTCCTGCTCTCTGGTCTGAGAAGAGGAGGTAGGAACACCCTGGAGTAAGACTGTATTTAAGAGTAACAGCTCTGTTTGCAGAAGAACTAGGAATCCTACATGAAAATGCGCCGACTTCCTCTGGTAGGGATCGTTTATAAAAGCCTCCTTCAATGCCTTTTATTTAATGAGAAATGGGAGGCATTGCCAAGTGTTGTCTACAAAAGGGAAACTTCAGGGAGAATCAGTATGTCTGCATAAGCATAATGTTAGGATAAAGGCTATTTATCTGGAGACAGATCCAAATCTCCTGAAGTGAACCTAGAGACAGATTAGATCTCCTTTGGTGCACTGATTTATCTTGCCATAAAATGGAAAGTATAGCACAGTACTCTACTAAGATTTGTTTGCTGCATTTAAGCTGACTGATGGGAGGGTGCCATGACACAAACCCACGCACCAGCATTTTGTTCCTCAGTGCTCGGACCCACTTCGGGGAGCATCCAGAATTCCCAATCAGTTTACATGCAAAGGTTGCCTTTGTACAAGAAATTAGGCCACTCTAGGAAGAAAAAGAAAAGGAGCACATGGGATCACGTCTGTAGACAGATACTCCCTGACACAAAGCTGGGACATATCTAGGGTAATGAAGCCTGGGACCTCAGAAGTAATCCAGCACCCCCAGTTTACATGCAGCATTTGCTATTTCCCAAGCTGAGAAAAACCACATGGGGAGTGATTTATAAAAATTATAGACTTGCTCCTCAAAATAGCAAGCAACACCCCATCTTCCCCAAATGTAGAAAACACAACCTGTTAGAATATTTTAAATCAGCTTTAAAATCATTCACATGGACTTTTTTTTCAGAGTACAGAAACCTATGATTGTTGACTGTTTGCTTTTTATGTTAGTCTTTTTTTTAATCTTTTGGTTCCCTCTCATAGCTTGAGGCATGCAAGCTGGACAGAAGTGATATGACTAAATGTATTAAAAATATACTCAATATATTTTGAGGTAAACAACATTTTACTATCACTAGGTGGCTAATTTAAAACATATATATATAAAAGTTAAATCATAGATATTAACTGAATACTATTTTAATGTCATTCTCATCCAGTATCAGACAGTTGGTTTAAAAAAAAAGGAAGAAGACTGTGATACGGAATATCTTTTTTTTCCTTTTATAGACTTGGCAAAGACCATCAGTTTATGGCCTGTTTCGTTTCTTGCCAGTAGACAGCACTGAAAGTTATAAAACTAAAACAATTGCTTTCATTTATATCTTTTCCTGATTACTCTGATAGCTGAAATGTCTGAAGAAGTTCAGAATCTGTAAAGCCTGTCACATTATAGAAACATGTCTCTTTAAACTAAATGTGAAATTCCAGTAATTGAAGTGATAAATCTACTGTTTTTGCTGGGGTACTTTTGATGAGAACTATAGTAGTAAATTAGAAATTATTCTCTGCTGTTATATCATGGTAAAAGCCTTTCCATTATCTGTTGTCAGTCACTAGGTATGGGCAAATAACTCAGTTGTCAATCTCACTGTGAAACCTCGGGTTCTGGGAATAATCAATAAGGAAAAAACCAAAAAAACTCTCTATTATCTTCAAGTAATTCTTTAGACAACTTGAAGTTGTTTTTTCCCTTTTTACTTCTGCACATCTCATTTATTCACAGATATATTGGATATCTTAGAATATTTCATTTTTTATAGCAAGTTTCATGTCAGCTCGTTTTCAAATGGCATATGAGAGTTACATTTCAATACGGGTAAGCAGCTCTACCTATGTGTCTATATGCAATCTTACACATGATACAGACTTAATTAAATTAGCAGTAAAAGCACCTACATTTTATTATTGATTTTTCAGCTATACTATTTATTGCCTAATATTTCTATTTTAAAAGTCCATGATGTTTTGCTCTTTCATAGATTCATGTAAATACAATTTGAAAGGCCACAATGAATCTGAACATGAATTAAAAGAACAACTATTATATGCCATATACTTACACTACAATCTGGATTTAAAAAAAAAAAAAAAAAAGCAAAAGCAATCATTGACGACACCAAATCTTCACAGCCTCGCTTGGTGCAAGAGATGGAAAAAACCAGCTCAAACAGCTCTTAGCTCTGACACTTCATCCAGGACCACTGCCCATATCATGTAATCTCCCTTTTCCTCAGTTCATCAATAGATAAAAAAGAAGAATAAAGCCTCAAAATAAAACCAACCTCAATTCCCGATCCCCAGCTAGACTGCTGAAAAGATTCATAAATTTTGGGAGAGATGTGTGGCTGGAACTACCAGCTAACCATTTTTAACATTTTTAAAATAAACTTGTATTACTTACTTAAATGACCACTGGAATAAATGTCTGGAATAGTATTGGAGAAATATTCTCCTGTTCATCATTACACGTAAATTGTTCAAAACCTTTTGATCTAGCATTAGTTTCGGACACAGAACAGGGACTGAAAAATGCAATCAGAGAATGTCTAAATAGAGTATTTTTTCTCTCCTGATTTTAGAATGTAATGGAAATTGATCTCATTTGTGAAATTTGGATGCAGGTAAGAATTCCAAGTCCTGGAAATTTAGGAGGTTCAAAACCAGGGTTCTGAATCAATCTGAAGTCTATTTTATGTATTCTAGAAAGAAAGAATTATTTCCAAGTAAGAAATGAAAATTACCGTTTCAGCTGTGAGTTTGACTTAATATTAGAATAGGTGAACCACTAATCATTAAAGTATGTGAAACTTCAACTAAAATCAATCAAGGAGAACCAGAGAAAACTCATACAAAACTGTGCTTAGCAAATTTCTCAGCAACTGCTGTGAATATCAACAAAACTTAAAAAAATTATATGCTACAATTTTGTGTGCTTGAAAAAAAATGCTGTATAAGAGAAACAAAAAGAGAAACTGCTTATAAAGGAACAGATTCCACTTTATATCCAGATTCTACCCATTTAATACTGTAGAGAACAACTTACTTTGGTACCCAAAGAACATAGTCACAGGCTAAGGCATAAAATATGAATCTGAGGCTCTTTCCATCATTTCTTTGCCCTGCTTACCTTCTATTTAGCTAGCAGTGGCACTTGTAAATCCATGATGCTTTCTAGGACGTTGCATCCAAGAGCACTACAGCTGATGAAAACCAGTTTACCTTTGTGTTGCCCACCCACTTTGTTTTTAACATCTTGCTTAAAAAAAAAAAAAAGTCACTTGCAGGTTTCATAAAGCTCACACAAAGTTTAAGAGAAGACTGAATCTGGGTATCCAAACTTCAGTCTACAAGGTTGTTTGCCTTAGGAAGGTATGTCCCACCAAATAGCATAAAAAGGTTTTCTTGTCATCTGGCTACTGAGTAAACTGCTGTACTATAATCTAGCGTCAGTTTGTCAAAAAGTTTGATAGTCTGGCTTCAGTTATAACCTGTTTTCCTTTCCTAATTTTTTTTCATCATGTTGGCTGCAATTTTCCATGACTGGCCCCTGTTTGGTGATGGTCTCTGGAAAGTCCAATAAAATCCACACCAGCTACTTTTCCAGCATGTGAAATCAGAAGAATAAATAGCCCTCATTGTAAAAAAATGCCTAAAATGAAAATGTAATTCAGATGCAGCACGATGTTGGAAATTGGCATGTATATACTGTGCACTGTTAAAAATATACCCACATTTGAGACTCTAAAGAGAGGTTAGAAAACAGAGAGCTGAATGACTAAAATGCACCTCTTCGTAGACTCCATAGCTAAATCCATGAAGTTCTAAAGTCTTTTATGAAGCAAAATTTATTGTATAAAAATTTGTTCTGTTGAAATATAACTAATTGCAGTCATGACACTCAAAAAAAACAAAAGCTCTTTCTCAGTATCTGTAATTGTGTTCACATACCATAAGGTAGGATTGAAAGGGCATTTGAACTATTAGAAGTTAGAAAATGCCCAAAATGGAGACCAATGCATGGGGGATATATCAAAAAAGCTGTAAAGAAGAATTTATTTCCACAGAATAAAATGACTTGTCTCCTTATTGTGGCAGTAAACATGGTGACTTTTGGAGCAAAAACAGTAGCACCTATTTAAACAGGATTTTTTAAAACTGCATTAGAAAAACACAATTAACAAGGTTAATCTTTTACAACACACAGTCTCACACAAATAAACAAATCATGCTTTCTGAAAAGCAAAAAATAGTAGAAATCATGGCACAAAAAGGAAAAAAAAAGTCAGTCAAAACTTTCATGTCTCTCCATAGTGGGGAACTTACAAAATAGCCTGCAACGGAGACTTCACGTTTCATTCATCCATACACAAAATTCACAATGGGAATTTATGATATTCACAGCCAGTTGTACTCTCACTTAGATTTAGCCATTCTTAATTCAAAAGAGCGACTTGGGATAACTAAGACGCATTGCAGCATTAGAACACAACTCATGGTTTGGCCTGCTAAAAACTACTCTAAAGAAACATGGTATTGAAGAAAATCTCTTCCAGTCAGTATTAACAGTTGCTAAAATTCAAATCTACTCTCCTCAGTTCCATTTGTCTGATCCACTTCACATCTCATTCACACTGATTCACTTAAGAATTGGACTCAATGAAATCCTTGTGGGTCCCTTCCACCTCAGAATATTCTGTAATTCCTGTCTGTAACCTCTGATGACTTTATCTTCATATCTTAATTGGAAAATATCTTTAGGGATGTGAAATTCTTATGCCAAAATTTACATGAATACTATTAAACTACAGACCTAAGCAACAGCACAGGGTTTATGTTGTAAACTGAATAATTTTAACTTTTGTAATCCCTGTATTTTAAACTTTAACGATGGTAACATGATAGTGCATTATACTTGAACTCAGCTTCAGGGTAAAGAACAAATTTACGGGGTTTTTTCTCTTTTGTCTGCTGTCTAGAGAAAGTACATGAAGTTGCTTGGGTCAGTTTCTTTCTTTTTTATGGTGATTTTCTGGATTTTTACCTCAGACATGATATTAAGAAAGTCAAGCTTGGTCTTCCTGAGCTTGGCTGAAGGACAATGCTAAAATACAGAAGGCAAAAAAATCCGTTGGAATTCATAAATTCAAGACTGTATCTCTTTAGGCAAAGTTGGGCTGTGGAGTCCATCATCTGAGCTGGGGATCGTTAGGGGCGAGCTTCACACAACAATAAAACTGAAATCTTCTGAACAGTCACTCAGGCTTTGGGTTCTGGTTTATAACAAAATCACAGCTTTACAAACTCATTTTTTTCCCTCTTAGTCATGAACAACAGAATTTTTTTCATTACATTTCTTACCTCTAAAATGTAGCTGGCAGAGCCAAATTTGCCCTTGAATAAAAAGGGACTTGTAAGCATCTGCACCGAACAAACATTCTCCGGTTCTGAAACAGGGGTTTAAATCCTTCTTTTGTGAAGACAACTTAAGAAGTACCTAACTAAGGTTCTACTTCTTCCAGTTAGAAACTTCACTATATGGAGTCACTCACAAGTCACCTCCACTAGTAAATCTGTTCAGCTGATCCTGGCAAAGCCGACTCTACTTAAAATAAACCTCCAAGGCATAGCTTCTGGGTTGAAGTGCAAATTTCAGTACACTGTATTTAACACTACTTAGATTTGGATTTCCTAGAGTATTTGGAAAAAATTGCCGTAAGTTTTTACCTACTGAAGAAATTAGCATCTTTAGTTCCACTCACAACGTGAAAACAGTCATGAACAAAGCAGGCCATATTTTCTTTACTTCTTTTGCTGTATGTCATACAAAAAAAATATAGAGGGTCAGTGATCTACTCCTGTAGTTTAAAGTGCAGTATTTTAGGTAAGTTGTGACACCCTGAAGAACTGGGAGGAAAGTGTCCTTTGCCTATAACCTACTGCTCCCAGACTGAAGGACAGTACAGTTTAGTATATGGGTACTCTCAAACCTGAGGACCCCTCTTATACACCAGCACAATTCAGGGAGTTTTTAACCACATGCCACTGGAGTAACCAAACACTCTAAAGGAACTTTCCATAAGGTAAACCTAGCCAAACAAACAGAAAAGGTAATAAAATATTAACAAGTTTTAAATCAAAATTTTTTACACATACTTTGACTTTCTCCTATTAGTAAGTAGCCTGTTCCCCAATCACTTTTAAACATACCTATTCCCTAAAAAGAAATGGATTTCTGTCTTGAGCACATATTAGTAAACGGTACATTCCACTTTCTTTTCATATACTTAGGTCACAAGTGAATTAGATACTATTGACCACATTTGTATCCTTAAATTACGGACACTGTTATATAATTATTAAGCATAAACAGACATATACATACATGACAAATAACTATAATCACTGGGTATCAGTGTCTCACTGTGGTGAGCATTGTATTGCCTGTTCCCTTAAGTTGTCTTTCGAATTATCTTGAAATTGAGTCAGATATCATGCTATCAATTACACAATAGCTCATTTTTCAGAGTTTTTCCTCTGAAATACACAAACTAGAAATCTCATATTGAGAGACTAAATAGAGATGTTAGGCTTAGGGAAACAGTGTAGGCCACATGCCTACAGAATGATCTCAGACTTGAACTCTGATGAACTTTTAGCTATAAAGCGGTCTATGAGGGCACCTACTGCCACCCAGCTCAGCCATAGCACGTTCTTGCACAGAATTTTGGCCATATATGTCCAAATTATATGCCGTGCACATATTTTCAATGATTTTACCTTTAATTTGTGTCTAAAAAAACAAACAGGTCCCACAGATAGAATTTTTGTCAGTTTTTGACAAGAATGCTTATCTATTGATCTCTATAAGCTCTTCTATTTTCTTATAAAAAAAAATCACTTAAAATGATTCTTTATTTCCAAGTAACCATCACTGCTACTCATCTTAGTTTTTTCAGTAAAATAAGAGAAAGAAAGCAGATTTTTATTCTTCCCTCTATCCTCATAAGAGAAGGCGTACATGAAAACTGAAAGCTAGTCTGTAACATGTACACTGCCAGGAAACTCCTGTCTTGCATCTCCATGCAATACACTAACATATGCTACTTTTGCTGAATAAAAATAACTGGGTTTGTATATGCAGATAGTGGCTTAAAAATCAGCAAGAGCACTTCTAGTTTCACCCTTTGAAATCTGTGTACCAGATGGGTACAACCATATAGGTTCAGAAGCAACAATCAATCTTGTATCTCAGATCTGTTGATGGTGTTTCTTCAGTGAGACTACCACATTGCTACAGCAAGTCACAGTATTTAATTGTTGTTCAACTTTCTATGTTTAATGGTGGTATAAAGAAGAAAGTGAGACTTGAGAAAAATAAGACTTTTACTAAGCTGTTATTGTCCCCTCTGCTTTGCTTCCAGGCCCCTCAATTTCAATCCATGTTGTTCTGTTTTGAGGATGTTTTCAGATGCAAAGAAGTGCACTTCAACAGATCCTTGAAGCACAACATGGATTGAAATGAAGTTGCCTGAAGATATTAGTAATGGAAATCTCTGACACAGCACTGCACATTGAGAAATTGCTTGATACTTATTAGAAAGCATCATGTTAATACAACGCTGCTAATACAGAGCTCTATGAGAATGCATCATAAAAATATTCCTAAAAGAATCTGCAAATGAACCAGCAGGCTTGGGGAAGGAAGAAGGCAATAGAAATGGGAAGATGGAAGACAGGAAGGTTTTAAAAAATTCATAAACACATAAGCAGCCTGTCCCTCAAACCCCAAAGCCCCCAGAATAAAACAAAAACCAAACCTTAAGTGCACATTTACGTCATTATTTACAGATTTACAGTTACCTGTCCCCCCCATCCCCCACGTCTCCCCACAACATTCAGGGAAAGAAAAGCAGGTGTGACTATAGAATATTACTTTTCCTGTTTTAGCATCAAAATTCCAAAGAAATGGATTGCAGAAAAGAAAAAAAAATTGAAAAGCATTCTATAAATGTTTTTTGCTTCCAGATGAGGATTTCTTAAGTAAGATTTAGGACAAGAATATTTTTAATAGCTAGGTCATTAATTCTTCCCTATTAAAGAGGTTTATAATGGAAGTACAGGCAGACCTTCAACTGTCATGGAGCAAACAGTGATACCTCAATAAACCCGGTAACTATTTAAAACAGCCTTCTGGGATTACATTTTAAAGAAGAAGGAGATTCTTCCAATTATGGTCCCAGCCTAACTGACTGTAAATTTCCCTTCCCCTTAGTAGATTTTCTTAGTAATGATGACAGGAAAATGAAGAACATTTACTACTCTAACTCCCAGCTCTACAGCATGGGTGTCCTGACCTATGCAAGACTACTCAGCATAAACACACATGCACGAATGTTAATACAATTCACAACTGCCTGGCTTTCACTTCTGGTAGACTTTTGCAGGGGCATAATTAGCTGTAGGAGACCAAGTCCTTCCTCCTGTTTACGTGTGTTATCTAGAGAAGCAATAGTAGCAGTGGAGTTTTGCTGGGCAGGAGTTGGCTATTGACAAACATGATTTAGACATAAATACTAAAAGTAGGCTTTTTGTGGACAATTTGCAGTAGAAGATAAAGAGTCAAAATCACAGATGTCCCATATCGTATTGCATGTATGGGGAGATGAATAGACACTCAGAGGATGTAACTGACTGCAAGATATCTGCTACTTAAGTGTTCTCCAGAGCTTTACTACCACAGCCCAAATGAGATCGCAAATCCCCTGCTCCTATCTCAAGCTAAACCATAATATATTAGAAGAAATAAGCAACATTGTTTTTTGCATGCAGACCAACAGCTGATTCAGCTCAGCTGCTCACATCTAAATGCCTAGTGGTATCTGCAACGTCCACCTGGGGCAGACAGGCCAGAGGAGGCACTGGAGACCATGACCTCCTGGAGAGGCAATGGCAGGTTGGAGGGCAGCTCATACCCAAGCATGTGAGCGAGCTGCATGGGAGCAGCTGAGCCAAGTGTCTGTATGTATGAGGTTAACACAACTCTAATTGTGACCAATTTTTAGAATCTCGGTCGTGGTTGCAAGGATTAACATACTGTATTATTTCCACAGACTGTTTGAGCAGGTACATTTTTTACATTCAAATTGCTCTACACAAATCTCTGAATGTATTTAAATGAAGAACAGGAATTCTAATTCACCGTATCTACAAGCTATAGTAAATAGCATGAAGTCTTAAAATAAATATTCTAGTTTGAAAAATAATTTGCTATTTCTTTAAGAATCCTGTGTTCACCATAATTTCCACCTATGATGAGCGCGATCTCTTAGCCTGATTCATGACGCGCCGTATTACATGCTAAAAGTTATTTTCAAAGTTAGTAATCTTTTGAGCCTTTTACAACAGAAAACTTTAACACATTCAGGACTACTCTGCTCTTCCTGAGGAGTAAGGACAGTGTGATTCCTCAAACACAGATACGGAGAACTATGAAAACTGTAACAACTAAAAAAGTGCCATGTTCACAATTTTGAGAGCTTTCACATGTGTAGGAAGACAAGCAGACTACCAATTAGAAAAACTGAACAACTGGTATCTGTCAGAAGGTCACAGTGAGAAGCTGCAAACTGGGGAACAAAATATGACTGTTAAGAGTGGTAAATAATAGAGAGGGCAGAGGCTAAAAAGTAAAGCAAGTCACAATAAGCTAGAGCATGAGAAGACAGTGCGAACAAAGAGTAAAAAAGGTAAGAAGCAATGGAGAAGTAGGAAGAAAGTAAAGGAGAAAGGCTGGAGAAACTATTAACAGCAGGGAGAGCATTCAATCAGGAGGACAGGAACAGCGAAAAAAAAAAAGAGAGCAAGTTTAAGGTAAAAGTTAAATGACTAAAAACACGACAGGTGAAAGGAGTAAGAAATGAATAGGTAGAAATGACAGAAGTAAGAAGAGATATGAAGGCAGCCCTGACAGAAAAAGGAGACTATTCTTGAAAAAAAAGAGAAAAAAAAAAGAAAAAAAGAAGACAAGAAACAGTTGAGGGAGGAGCCTTAAGGAAAAATGCAACAAATGTGCCAAGTGCTCTGGATTCCATATCAGAAAGGTGTGACTTCTTCATGGGAGTGTACAACCTGGTTTAAAAAAAAGAAAGAAAAAAGAGAGAGAGCCACACAAGCAATATTTACCATAAGAATCTATATTTAATATGTTTTATTAATTCCTTTTTCTGTCTAGAAGTCTAAGAAATCCTTTCAAGAGAGTTTTTTATTGTTAAAAGTAAGAATTTTCAGACACAAACTTTCCTGGTTTTACCTAATTTATTAAAAGCTTCTGTTCAATTAACAAAATAGAAGCCAAGTTTGGGAAAGGACTTGAATTAGTTTCTCCAAACAAAAACTACAGATATACAACAGCTCCAAGTAAAATGGCAACGCCTTTTGTCTTAAAGACCAGAAATGCAACAGAAACAAAATATAATAAAAAAATGAAAATTCAGGTACAGGAATTATGTATTTCATACTGAATAATTATTTCTATACTGCCCGTAAATCCTCTCTGGTAAGCTGTGCATCTAAAACTCATCGAACTGCCAAGGGGTAAACGCAGCTCCATCCATCACACAGCCACTTGACAAATACATTCCATAATAGAAGTTTATTTTTATGGGAGGCTGAATCAAGGACTTTCCCATGCATACAAAAACTTGTCAAAATTATTTATGAGTCTTGCTGAGACACACAATATGTCATATCAAACTCCTATTTTCCTTCCAAGCACAGACTGTCAATATCTCTGCTACTATCAATAATGTGGAACACCGCTGCTATAGGCCCTCAGGATTTTGAGGTCATTTGCCCATCCTAGCCTGCTGCCAGACACTGTCTCTAGCTGCAATGCAGCTGAGGAGAGGTGTATTTACAACCTCTACGAGGTGTAGTTAAGGTAAGCACTAGGGACTGCAATCAAATGCTTTGCCAACATAAAATAAAATGGAAACATATGTTTGAAAAATTACAGTTCATTATAGCTAGAGTTATGAAAATAATGAAAAAAATTGCGCTGGCCTAAATTAGAAAATCCAAAAGCTTACCAGCATTTTCTGGCATAATTAAACAAATAATCACTTCTGATGAATGTGTTTGCACCTTTCTGAAACTATGTTAAGGAAAATCCACACATAACAAGGCTATTATTATCCTTTCTGACCAGAAAGATAGTTGAAAATCTCATGAACTCTGACAATAAGGAAGCGAATCTCCTGAAATAGAGTCTATTTAATCCAACCTGTTTTACTTTGCAAACAACCATAAGAAGCCTTAAAGCTTCTAGTGTTTGTCCTAATGGGCCCAAGCAAAAAGCATTTAGCTTTCTGAAGGCCATACCCCTAAACCTTGTTTAGCCATGTCTTTTCTTACAGCATTGTTAGTTTTAATGCTGGTTGTTTCACAAACACTACACAATCACTGTATATCCTGTTTGGGATGTGGCTGAACTTAACATTAATATTTTGAACCTTTGTGGTACCAGCCCTCTCCTCACCATGTCTGACTACCACTTCTGCCTCTCCTGCTGCCACCAGCTCTGTGGGAGTATCTCTGCTAACGCACCTGGCTACCAAGGGCCACCTCTGCCTGCAGCTGTTCAGGTACTTCAATGCAGTACTTTTCTTTTCAGGACCATGATGCAGAAAAACCCATGGTAGTCCCCAGAGCCAGTGTGTGTCTCACAGGACTTTTGTGCTTGTGTTAGCGACTGCTTCACCTGTAACACTCTCCTGCCTCATCCTGAGGAAGCCTCACCAGCTGGGAACCACTTGCTCATGGTTTTGAAAAACAGTGCAGGGGCCTTCCTCACAACAGTTAAAAAAGACCTCATTTTTTCTCTAGTTAAAACTCTCTACAGTGCAATTACATTGTTCCAGAATACCGAAAAACTTGAACAGACTGCTACAACTATTTGACCACACACATAAAAAAAGACCACATTCCTCGGCTGTGCAACAGATCTCATCTTGTTACAGATTTGCTCCGGTGTTCACCTACTAAATGATTATGGCCATGAAGGAGAAAGGGAGATTCTCATGGCACGTGGCAAGAGTTTCTCCCCTCAAAGGAAGTCACAGGTTTATCTCAGCCCAATAGCTGCTGGATGTGAAAGACTGACATTTGGGAAGTCACTGAGCCTCTGATTCCTGTTAATTTTTAGCTGCCTATCCATGAATGATAGCATGCCCCAGGGATAAACTATCCAAATCTGAGAGGAAGAATTTCTTCAATGAAAGCTCACCGTGGGAGATTTATTTAGCTATCCCTTCAGACTCAACCATCATAGTAGAGGAGATCACCCTGACACTGCAATTAGCTTTGAAGGAGCTGGCTTGGCAGAAGCACAGAAATCTGTGGCAAATTCACACTGCAAAGAAGACAGAGATCTGGTCTTGCCAGGATTACATTGCTTCCAGTACTGCATGAAGGACAGCAGAAAGTGCTGACATCAAGAGTTACTTCTGTACAGCCCCGATGTCTTCAGTAGCAAATATCCCAAATGTCCGTTCAATGGCAGCATTGTCCCATCCACTGAATTTGGTTTTAGAGCAGGTGATTAGGAAAGTGCATAAGGCACAAGCCATTCATGTAAAAACTAACTCACGGGTTCACTTACATCAGTGCCACATACACATTCAGTCCTATTTTCCAAAAGGTATAGTACCTGCTGTGATAGGTACAGAGGAAAGAATAACATGCTCAGATGAGTTCCTTTACTGTTCGATGGGCTGACAGCTCCCACGCACTTAGTTAACCTACTGAAGGGTCAGTTTATGGATCCTGAGGAGCTACGTGTAGGCTGGAAAAGTTTTCAGAATGAGGTCTAATGCTTCCTACAGGTCTGTACAATGCCTGTCCTAGGAAATCAGACACAAACAAACACAAACACCAATTTCTGTAAGTGCTACTATAGAACATTGCTAAAATAATAATGAGGAAGAAGAAATAATTTGATTGTCAAATTAGAGCTAACCTTACTGAGAAGACTACAAAAAGCATTTCTCAAAATTTTTAATTGTTTCACTAGAACAGGTTTGCATTGTTGTCTTCAATTTTTGTCTGCCCAGAGAGAATTTAAAGAAGGCCATTTACAGCAATGTCAAGGAAAAAAAACCAAAAGTACCGGTAGCCCATGTGAACATATCCAAGTTTGTCCAGAAGATGCATTTCTGGTACTTACAAAAAATTCCACTTTCTTACAGCATAAGGGCAACAGAGCTATTTAACAATTTTTGTTAGTGGTTTAAAACTGTCAGGAATCAGAGGTCTTTTTAGTGGTGTGCTTTCCACATGACATAGATGCAACTCATTTCGTCCCTACGAGAAGCCATCATGCCTATTATTCTTCGAACACTGCACTGAAAATGTACCTTTTAGAAGGAGAAAAATATAATCCTATTGATTTTTCTCAGCCTAAAATGTAATAATTTGAGATTATTTTCAGGCGACAAATAAGGCTTTATGACCTAACAGCCAATCACCTTTTTATACTTTACCCCTGAAACGTATTACTAAACCCAGAATCCCAGCTCCTGTTAAAGGATATTTATAAACACAATTACTTATTTAAATTTAATGTTCCTATGGTAAATCATATGCTGCTATTAACGTGCTGTACTTACTGTACCACTCTTGTCTTCTGAGACAGGGAAGATGGTGCCAAAACTGAGTGAACAGGCAAGGAAGAGTAACCACTGTATTTTATACTTAGGGAGACAGCAGTAACTGACGCACAGCAAATGTCTTTTTGCTCATAATCATTTTGCAATATTAGAAGAAGGAGACAAGTCAAAGATTAAAGAACAAACAGTCTGACTCGCCAATGACTTGCATCCTGAGTAGCTATTTAACCCTTGTGCAAAGTAAATGTAAAACAGTAACACTCCGACTAGCAGCAATTTACATTCTCTTTGCACAGGTTTAAAAGACTGCAATAGGGAGGAACTACCTCGCTGCATTCCAGCAAAAAGGCAAGACATTTTTAATAGCACTACAGGTATAAACTTTTTATGTGACAGTTACAAGCATTAGTTTTCACATCCTATTCTTTGCTATTTCTTTAGAAGTACAAGATTGAAATGAGATGGTTTGGTCTCTTCCCTGCATTGGTCATGTTATTTTACTGGTAGAACGAACCACTCCATTTCAGTCACCTTTGGAGGAATTCCCAGGAAAGTAAGACACGAGAACACAGTTGCTCTATGGTAGCTGCTCTTTTCTCTCACCAAAGATGTGTTTCACTCCTGCAATGTCCTTAAGCAAATATTTTTCTTCTCTTTCTGTCAAACTAAGGAACTTTGTTAGCAACACCGTAGGACAGGAGATAACTATAGAGCTCTCTAATTGTTAAGCTCTTGCAAGGGCTGAGCCTGATCATTCACTGAATTGTTGAGTTGATGGGATTCATGTAGCTGGTTATAAATTGATAATCTAAATTAATTCATTCAAGCAGAAATCGATTTTGTAACTCCTTGAGAGCTTGTAATAATGCTTACCTCCTACCGTTAGCTGCATTCTCCGTTTCATAAAGCTGGTCGGAAACAGCTGGATTCAGGTGACCTGCTAGCTCATTAAATCTGTTACGTGTTCCTTCTGGTAAATGATATTAAGCTGAAATGTCCTTGCGTTGATTTTTTTCCTTTAATTTTATGACAGAAATAACCTAATTTGTAACACAAAATAACAATCTCCTTGGATTACTTTGCCTTGTTAAAATATTTTATGCATTTTTCATTTACACGAAGGTAATGGAAAAACACTTAAACTATCTGTTATTTAAACCACAAGAGATATGTTACTGAAAGTCTGATAGCTTCAAAAATGATTGCCTCTTCATAGTCTTTGCTTTATATCTGTAATAAAAGGCGGACAATTCAATTCATCGGTTAGTAAATAAAGTACGATAGTTTTTATTTTATTTGCTCTGCATTGCAAGAATTAAAATCAGATTGCTTTTAGAATTCATTTAAAAATGGGCTCATTATTTTCCTTTTTTACTTCTATTGCAAAATGTCTGCTGTCTGTTTTTAATGTTATACCTTTTTTATGATATAAAGCAAATATAACCTAATTCTAAATGTCAGATTAAAAGTATAAACTTCTTTCATTGACTCCTCTAAAATTACTTAAATATTGGTGTCAGGATTGTCAGTAAGAAGTGCTGAATAATTGTATCTGAACATCTCAGTATGGATCTGATAGAGAGCATAAACACTTATTTCTCAGAACTTGATGACTTCTAATGATCAACTTTTATGTCAAACATAGAACAAGTGTCACAAGTTACACTGCTGGAATGTGCTGCAAGGCAAAAAATATGTGCCTGCCACAAGATAAACCCCAAATTCTACCAAGTAGAAACAACACCTGTTAAGGGAATGGGAAAACGTGTTTCTGCTTTTCTGTATAGTCCATACTTCACTCATGTAAAGGGATCAAGCAACCCTGAAAAGAAAAGCTTAAATATGCCCTTGAACATTTCAGTTTGCCATTTCCAGCAGACGTCACTAGAGAGCAAGGATTCATGCAGGCTGAAAAAATGGAAACACTATCCAAAGGAATTACGATAAAAACATTTAAGAAGGCTTAGCTATTAAGATAATAGTAGCTAAAATCAGAATTATTAGCTTATTAAAATTAAAGATCCATATAAAGATAAACTATCCTTTTAATTATCAGAAAGGAAAAGCGGTATTGATTTCAAGCTTCTGGCAATAACAAAGCACAGAAAAGCATAATACATACAAAATGCGCGTGTCTTTCAGGAAGTATGAAAATCACAACCATAACACTAAGAAATGCACATGCATAAAACTTCAAGTATCATGTTTTCTAACAAAAACCCACATGTGATAGGTACTAACACAATGAGCATACAGTCATATATCCCATTACCCATGAAAAACCAACTGCTTTTTCACTCATGTTTTCCTACATTTATTATCATCAAGCAGCCTTTACACATTCTCCAAATCCTAGTATTTCCCTGCACATAGCATCATCAAAATTCTGTCCAGTAGTAGTTATTCAGTAACAGAAAAATCAGCATACAATAACAGTGAAAGGTGACGGTGGTTTTCAGAAACATAGTGAATGTATTACGGCACTAACACGCTGACGAAATATCTAATATTTTTTCCTGTTTAAAAACCCAAAAGAAAATAATTACCCACCCAGTATTTTTGTTGTAACATTTACTGCCTTAAGAATTAAACCTGTGAAGTCCATTCTGTGCAGTGGCTTTCAATCCTGACTGGCTGGAGTTTGTCTGAAAGACAAATGCTACTCAAGGTAGTGCAAGGCTAAATGTTGCAGGCAAGTCTCCGGGAAGACTTGTCTTTGAGACATAAATTCTAATGACAAAAAGCACATAAAGGGAATTTTTTCACTATACCATACCTCAAATGATGTGTCCTGTTTCTTCTGTGAGTTTGGGTAATTTGTCTGGCCTACACAGAAGAGTCATGGTGAAGTTTTTCCCCATTTCCCCTGTTGCTTGTGATCTGATATTTGCATAACACAAGATGAAGCACTCTCCATGCTTGCTACAGGCTCTTTCAGGAGTATTGGGGAAGGATGAGGGAATGAAGAAGTCTCTGGCCCACTGTCCCCCCTCATAAGCATTGGCTCAATGGCCATTGACTCTGGGGTCTGCACTCTGTAAAGGGAGTATTTGTAGACACAGCAGCTTCTTGGAAACATTTTTATCACTTTTCTTGATGCAACAATGTGTAAATTGAACAGGAAAAGCCATTCATTAGACTGTTTCTATGGATATTTCTAGTGGCCAACTTGGGGGTACCTGAGAGAGCTCCTGCAACTGAGAGAGGGGGCCAGAGGTTCTGGGGGGCTGACAGCTGACTCCCAACTTGAGAACTCAGCACCTGAGCTAAGTGACCAAGACAGAATTATTTTCTGGAGCATGAAAGTTTTTCCTGTGTTTCTTTGTAAATTTTGTTTAGAAACTTTCCTAAGCGACTAATGATTAAATTTGGTGGTGTTATGGCTCATCCTCATGGTGCACTCCCAAAGAGATGCCTCTAAGTGTCAAAAGGGTATTGACATTCAATTGGATAAAAGATTTGTACATGTTATTGCTCTGAAGAGAAAAAGTTCTACAGTATTTCTCTTGGCTTAGAGAGTAAACTAAGTCATGCTGCTTGGACCTGGACTTACATCTACTTTGTTGGATATAAACCAGCCATTTAAGAGAAAAAACCCCACCAAATCATCCAGCAAAGGCCCAGGTCCACTGCTAATACTTATGTACAAAAAAGTGTGTATAGGCCTGTATAAGCATCTTTAAAATCCTAATTACAAATTGCTTATTAATGTATTTTCTATTAATGAAACATTACCAGACCTGGGGATGTATGGTTTTCATTTTCTTGGTGTTACTTTGTTGTCGAAGATTCCAAGAGGAAAATACTAAACCAGACTAGAGAATCCTGTCAATATTTTTTAAAAATCCATGATCAGCAAGTCCCTACTTTTCTTCTTAGCACCACTGCTCTTCATGATACTTGCAAATGGAGCACCACATGCACATTGGCTTCTGCCACACCCTTCCTGTTGCTAATCTGTCTTTTTATATTTAATTTCTTTTATGGTGGCTTTTCCACTGTTTAATTAGGCCATGGGGAGTAAAGAGAGGCAGTCACACTGTCCCTTTTGAGTTTATTTCACAGACTATTCCCTTCAAGGATTTTATTTCTGTCATTGAAAGCAGACATCCTCATATTGCTTAAACCCAGAAAATGATTAATACAATGAGATTGTTATGCTCCTAGCTAAAATGGTCTTCTTTCTAATGTGAGCTACAACAGCTTGAAAAGATGGGCGCTGACACTACACTACAGCTGACAGTTTTTCTTTTTTTAGGTGTACTGTTATTGGGATCTGTAATTCTGTGTGACCCATAATAATAAGCCAACCATTCTCCTCATATTAATATCATAAATTCTATAGACATAGATGATACTATCATATATCAAATATGACCATAAAACCAATGTGATCTTAACACCTTTGGATTTATCTTGAAAAGAAAAATACCAGATAAAATCATTTATGCTGATATCACCAAGTACTTTACTGGGTTACAGTAACATGCTAAGATTACAATATATTTTTAGGAGGATAGGCAGTTTTGACAGATTTATTAATCTGTTCCTTGAGTTAAACTTGAGGATAGTTAATTTGTATATTATTTAACAGTCAGTGCTTTCCATTCTGTGTCCCTGGCCATGAGCTTGAAATTCCTCAAAAGCTGAATTTGGTGTAATATTCAGTGCATATATTAAATAGACTAGTTTAACGGAGCACTAGTCAGATAATAATATTTTACAATATTTACGTGGTACCTGCTAGTGCCACTGCAGCTAAGAGTCTCTGAGCTAATTCAAACACACTGTGGGTTAAAATGGCATGCTCAGCTTTGGAGTGATTTACAGTGAAATCCACAACATACAAATATCAAACTGACTTAATACTAGTTTCAAGTTTTGTATCTCTGAGACCACTTATACTTCCCAGTAACGTTATCACAGTGGAGGATTCTAGAACACTTAAAAGACTAATGCAAAAGCTGAATTTAAAATACTGAAACCTTCAATTTGCCACCCCCTTCTTCCCACCTCTGCTCTCATCAGAATTAGAATTTCCAGACAGATTGTACCACGTGATTGTATGTTTGGACAACTGCTATAAACAATAAAAAAAAGAGGGAGTATAAAATGGCTGAGATGCTGAGGCTGCCAAAGTAACTGTGCCACATGCAAACATGACTATCCTTGTTTTAAGTAAAAATCTTAAGCCAAATTTACCTCAGCACAAAGGAACCATCCAGGGGCCTATACACCAATTATGGTCAAGAGCACCATGGCAGCAGAAGTGCTGTACTCCTACCAAGTAATGATGAAACAGTATTTGCAAAGAATTTTTACATGGCACATAAACCTGTGCACGATGAAATCCCTTTCACAGAGATGCTCTGCAAAGCGCCCAACAGGCAGGCTAAAGCAAACAGGCTTGTCTTGGAAAAAGGAGGCAGAAGGAGAACAAAAGAAAGCAACAATGAAGAGCACAACTTCAGAAACACAGATCAAAAGTTGCTTTATTGCTACCAGGAAGAGGACTTTTTCAGGATTTCCTTGCAGTATATATGTTCAAGCCCTAGCTTCAGCCACTTGTTTTGTTTGCTGTTGGCATAAAACTCTGCCCCTCAAAAATCACACCACCTCTGTGAGAAATTACTTTTTTCTTTTTTCAAATGTCCACATCTCATAAAAAGCAACACGTGATGAAATTTCAGCACTACAGTTGTCATTAGGAACCAAATTTCTTTATGAGGTGCACAGGCATTTCAACAGGGTAAACAAGTTTTCTTTTACTGAGTAGTCATTAAAAGATCAGAGCCTCAATTGAAGTGCTAAAAAAACAGATGGGAATAAGCACAGATGTGGCTCTACCTTCACAATCATCATATTACACGTGGACAGAGAAAGGGGCAATGGTTGGCAAGATCAGCAAGAGTCATTATTCTTGAAATTGTCCCTAACACTACAGTGCTACCAATCATTGCAATCTTTTCACAAGTCCTATTAGCTCAGATATTTGAGGGCTTAATGTTCCAACCTTCTAGACTCAGGTGCTTAAGTAAGAATAGTTACTTCTTTTCATTTTTGGGGGAAGAGAGAAATTTGATGACTTTAAAGGCAAGTAACAGAAATCAGAAATTACCGCCCAGAGAAAAAAAGACCAGATATGCAGTAAAATGTAGAGCTGGAAATATCAATATTCTGTTGCCATCACTGTAACCATAACATTGTAAGGGAACTTGATTTTGGGTGGAAAATCTCTCCATATAACCCAGACTTGCAGCTGTGACTATATGCCACAATCTACTACTTGATAAACAAATTTCCTGTGACAAAGATGACTTTAATGGCTTTTTCTTTGTGGCATTACAGTATATTGTATAATTAATTCAGGAATTAAGGCTGCCTAAATGCATTCAGACACAATTGAGCCACTCTTTGGAGCTGTTGTAATCTATTTTGTCAATAACCCTAGTTCAAGGGTTCCTGCTGCTACACATCACTACAATAAGAAATGTGTAATCTGGATAGTTACATATCTGTCCCATGGAGAGAAACAGATTTCTAAAGACCCCTTAACAACATATTTTTCATGTTTTACTGAAAAAAAATTATTTTAATACAAATTTAGAAATACAAAATTTTCAAATGAAAAAAGTAAAAACATTTACTATAATTTATCTGGTAAATATACTCCTAATATTTGAAATTAATTCCCATTTTTTTAAAGTGTAATCAACTTTGGGAGTTTTTCCTTAAGAAATTTTACTTTCCTCTTGAGAGTATCCCAAAAGCATTAAAAACCCAAAGAAAAATATACATGACAAACTGAAAGGTCAGAAAGGATACTGTAATTGATTTATTTTCCCTAAAGGTGAAAAAAGAGCTGAATGGAGAGAGAAGGGGAAGAAAAAGAGGTAGCCTCAAGAAAAAGAGGGAAAGAAAACAAATTTGCCTACTTTCTGTCTGAATTCCCTCATGTTACTTGAACCATGGAAATATCATGGATGGCTTTAACTGGCTTTGTTCAGTGCCTGTATTAAGTATCTTCGAAACTATTAATTTGGAAGCCATCTCTTCTTAACTCAAAGCCAAATGCACTGTTTCTTTAAGAGGAACATCCAGTTGAGATGACACAGTAAGAGACATGATTATTTTCTGATCTTGGAGCTTTTGGTTGTACCAGTGACACTGAGGTGTGCTCTGACTAGGGAGGATAGCACCACATGAGTTACACAAATGACTTCCTCAGAAGATGGATGACTGTTTTCTCTTCCTCAATACTAGCTGTCCAAAGTATGTGTGTGGCATAATTTTGCACACAAATAAACATGCAATCCTCTTTTCAGTACCTTGTATGTGTTCTTACTCCAAAAATACATAGCCTTTTTTTTTTTTGAGAGCAGTATGTTTGCAACATAAGAAACAAAATCTGGAAAGCAGAGAAAAGAGCATCACTTTAACTCACTGATAGGAATATGGTATGACAGGAGGGATGAATAATCAAAGATACAGTTGATAGTTTACTGTTAAAATAAATTAACCAATCCACTGACAAAAAGTCTTGTCTACTGTACTTTATAGACACAGCTCTGACATATTTTGATCACAAACAGTTTGAAAAGAGGATCACTGTGCCAGCTGGGCTGTTCTTAAACAAAACCACTATGTTTTGATCCAGGAAACATCAATCACCATGTCTCCAAAACCATTACCATTTATTGAGTACCCATTAACATGCTCAATGCTAAATAAAGCAAAGGAACATGCTGTCCTTATCCACATTTCTGATCATCTGTGCTTTATTTTTGAAGTCAGTTTGGCTCTGCACAAACTCAAACATCTAAAATAAACAAACAGAAATATTTTGGTGACTATGTATACATTGCTATACTTTTTGCATGCTTGTTTTATCTTTCCCATTCTGTAAATATAAAATAACCCCATTCCAACTGCAGGGAAAAGAACTGAAATTGAGACTCAGCTGGACAAACATGCTTGAAAAAGGAGTTAGGCTGCAGAGGAGCCACGAATTCCAGGTGTGTTTCAAGAAAGTGAGAATAAAGACCTGAGCAGATGCAGAGTTGCTGCAGAGAGCTAAGAAGGAGAAGAGTATCTTTGCCATGGCGCAGGTAAAAAATACAAGGAACTGTAAGGGGAAGGGATTTGGCAGAAGCAGTGGGATAAACAAGAGGCTTTGAACATCAGCACTGATTATGTGTTGCCTGCACACAGGAGAACATTTAGCTACGCCATATTCAGTGGCTCTGATGTAAGTACCAATTTATAGAATCAAGTTCATAGATAATATATCATAGGTAATGGCTATACACAGGAATTCATAAGAGCAGTACACTGCATCTGAAGACAAGAAAATACAACTCTTAAAAGAAAGAAACTCAAACCTTTTAGAAGTAATGACAAATACACATATTGAGAAGACTGAAATCTACTTCTGGTTCAACTTTTCTTAAAAGAAAAAAAAAAACACACAAGCCTGTACCTGAACAACCTCAAAGATTGTCAAAGTATTGGTTGAATTTTGATCATGTAAAACATAAAAAACCTGGTGTAATTCACCATTTTAAAAAAGGAATGAGTTAAGTAACAGTTGGATGTTCCTACAGTTCTACCTACCTGCTGTGTTAGAGAAGAAATAAAGCTCATGTTCATAAAGACAATGATAAAATTTCCTTCACTAAATAGGAAACTGTCTGATTACTGGCCACTGGAGTATTAGGTTGAATTGCATCACTGATGAATAGCCAAGGGACTCAGTTAACAAAAACCTGTGCTTTTAAAGTCTTTAATGATCAGGAAAAAAAAGAATGAAAGCATTTGTCAAGATTATGATTGTCATTAGAAAATGCTAATTACATATTAGTTTAATAATCACCACATGATCATTTACCAAAATTATTAAATTTTTTTACTTATGTCGAAGAATTAAATTGGTTGTTTTTTTTTTTTTTTTTACGAAGCGTTCAAAATAGTGCTTTTAGAAGCTTAGGATTTTAAGATTACACTGCTTCTGAAGCTGGGCTGTTACTGTTGGAAAGCTCTGATCTGAGATTATAGCCAAACCATCTTATTTCACTCATTTGAAGACATATATCATTACCCTCTTAAGAAAAGTTACAGCAGAGTAGAATTCATAAAGCACAGGTAACTTGCCCACAAAAACAGCTCTACAATTAAAAATCATAATGCCAGCAAAAAAGCCATTTGTTAATTAATATATACATGCTAAGATATGTCACTTCGCAATATTCAGCTGAGATCTCACCTAAAACAGGAAGGTATTAATTAAGTATCAAACAGATCTATAACAGTTTTGTCATCTGGACAGCACAGCAAAGGAATATACCACCAGTATTACAATAAGACTGCTTACTTTTGATAACAAAAATACACTTCTATTTTTCTGCATAGCAGTGTTACACCAGTTCCACAGCTCAAGTTGCATCGGCAGCCACTGACTTGACCACAGCAACAACAGAAAAAGTGCTAAAGTGAACTCAAATGGAATTTCTTCCAGCCAGTGAGAATTTTTACCATTCCAGTCAAAACTAAGACTAATATGGTAAGTTCTTTTGCCCACCTGCAAGTACAAAAACTCCCAAAAGAACAGTTTTCCTATTCTCAATTTAAAGTTTACATTTGAAAGAACTACTAGTAGCTCAAATAACACAATTTCTTTTAAGGAGAAAGCATAATTAAACTATGTTCAACAGTACAGCTTTAAAACACATAACCAGAATAAAACCTGAAAACTACAGGAAATATTTCATATGTTATTTCTCATCTAAGATAGACATTCTGACTTGAAACAGACCCTTCTGTCAAAGTGGCACGTCTCTGCATTATTGACCTTAAGAACATCTTAATTAAATTTAGCAATGAAAGACTATTACACCACTACCCTTGTTATCCTTGGTAGTCCCTACTCAATATGCGGGAATTTTGGCAACAGAAAAATAATTTTACTTGACCTTTGCAAAGAAATTACTAAGGTTGACTGCTTTAAATGCATGTTAATTCAAATCACAATGCACAAGCATAAGTGGCTGCCTCTGACAGATTTCCATAACTGCTATGGCAGAAGGATGAGGTAAGCTTCAAGAGAAGGCAGACATGCTACTGTCAAAGCCTGGTGCACCCAAGTCTATACAATTTGTTTAACCTCTTCCACCAAGGGCAATATAACTTATTCCTGATCAGACTCACTGGTAGAGAAAGTTATGGAGAGGAACAGGCCAAGTTCAAGAGACCCTTCTTGGGAATAGTCTTCAGACTTGGTCTTGAGGGACAATTACATTGATTTCTTTGAGTTAAAAAAAAATGAATAAGGGACAATCCTCTGAATAGCTTCTCAAGTTGCAAATGAAATGCAACTCTATGCGGACAGAGTGCAAAATCTCGTACCACTGGCTAGATTTGACCAGGGAACAAAGAGGAATATCATGTCCAGATGACAAACCACTTTGGGACTTTGGCATAGGAATGTGAAAACCTTCACATATGTAACACACTGTTCTGAATCTTGGCCAGGTCAAAGGTTATTCAAAAGTGCGAGCTGTCCCTATGATATCAACCACCAGTTCTGTTCAACTAGCTTCCTCTACAGCATCACTGCATTTGCCACTCTTGTTGGCAGTTTTAGTCTAAGGAGCGCATGAGGATGTAAATTGAACTACCCATGTCTAAAGGTTGTAGCTGCAGATCAAGGTGAAGACATTATCAGGGCCACATAGGAATCCTGCACTACTTTCTGCTGTACTTGGTCTGTGTAATAGAGGTATTAAGTCTCTGTGGCTGTCAATCTGGCTCTATTCATGAGTACTAAATTCACTTAAATAAATAAATAAATAAATACATTTATTTGTTTCAACTTGTCATTTGGGTAAGATCTGTTTTATTGCTGCAATTTTTGCTGTAGTATGTACAAATCAATCACAAAAGTCTCTATGATGCAATCCCTTTATAAAACTGTTAACTATGTAGCTTCTTCCAAAGAAGCCTTAGATGCTGTGACAGTGATACTAAACCCACATCAAAAAAAAAAATGATCTTAAAAAAAACATAACTGCAATGCTTTGCTTTCAGGGAATTTTTATAAAGCTCACATTCCAGAACCAGGCACACACGCTGAGCGTTTAACCAAATTCCATGGTAAAATACATTTCCGACCTTGAAAGTTAGTTAAAAATATTTACCCCCCTGAAAATCAATCTCAATCCTATTTTTCTGTTACTCATAATGACTTTTCCCACTTTTTCTTTACAAATATTTTCAAGGAAAAAAACCCCCACATTTCTGTAACTGCTATGTTAATTTGACCTGTACATTTTAAAAGGAACATTCATTTTCATGAGGACATGTTCAGCGCAGTCACTGATTGTAGCGAATAAATACCACTTGGATTTGTATTATGGTGATGCATTTCACAGCTATCTGTTTATGTAATACCACTGACAGACTATGTTTGTTCTTAAAGGAAGAAAACTGAATGTTGTGCAACCTGTTTTAGAGAAGAGATTATAAAACGGAAAGACTTATTCTGAAAGAATCACTACGGTCAGGATACATGGTAGCACCCAAATAACATTAAGACCAAGTAGGAGCAGTAACGCTACACATTTCAGGAGCACATTTTCAAAGAAATCTGATGTTATTCCTTCATCTTGTACCAGTGCTTTCATAGACATGGCAGTGATGGAGATTCAGAAAATTAACAGATTTCCAGCTCTCTTTATGTCAGCTTAGAAGGGATTCCTTTGCCTTCAGCACACAGATGCGTATGAGGTGCTGAAGAATACTGGAGAAAAGACATCAATAGATTCATTATATGTTTTCCTATATCCCAGAAGACCTCACATGCACCAACAGTTGAGGCTACTGCTGATGCAGTAAGGAAATAAACACAGGCAGATTATCAAACCTTGTTCTATTTTCTGTAAAAAGCAGTTTTAGAAGCAGCAGAACCAACAGACTTGTTACTAAATAGTAGCATGCACTCCTGAGCATGGCTACTATCATGGCAATGAGTAACATCCAAACCACCACTTTTTTCTTTGGCATGGTCATTAATGGCATATTCCTGCAAAACTGATTTGAAAATGACAGGAGATGGCAAGGCTTATTTTTCGTTGAGGGAGGGAAAAGGCACATGTAGTTAGGCAGCCATCAACAGCAGAGTTAGCAGCACACTATTTCTAGAACAAAAGTGGGATTGTACACCTTATTAAAACAGTATTTATTTTATGACCAGCAGGTCAAGTGAGGTGATTCTTCCCCTCTACTCTGCCCTTGTGAGCCTCTACCTAGAGTACTGTGCCTTCAACACAAGAAAGGACCTGTTAGAATGAATCCAGAGGAGGGCACAAAGTTGAGTAGAGGCACGGAGCACCTCTCCTATAAAGACAGGCTGAGAGAGCTGGGGTTGTTCAGCCTGGAGAAGAGAAGGGTCAGGGGAGACCTCAGTGCAGCCTTTCAGTTCTTGAAGGGGGCTTATAAAAAGAGGAAGAACAACATCTTACATGGGCAGATAAAGACAGGACAAAGGGGAATTGTTTAAGCCAAAGCAGGAGATATTTTGATTAGCTATTAAGAAGAAATTCTTTATTCAGAGGGTAGTGAGACACTCGAACAGGTTGCCCAGAGAAGCTGTGGATGTCCTATTCCTGGAAGTGTTCAAAGCCAGGTTGGATGGGGCTCTGAGCAACCTGGTCTAGTGGAAGGTGTTCCTGCCTATGGCAGGAAGGGATCAAACTATATGATCTTGAAGGTCCCTTCCAACTCAACCTGTTCTATGGTTCTATGTATAAAGGATAGCAGAAAGAAAGAGTCAACAAAACAAGTACTACAGAAATACATACTTTCTCTCTCCTTCCTCCTATACAGCAGGAAAAATTCATCCCCTAGCAGAAACTCACATAAGGAACCAGGCAATGCTCTGCAGGTCACACATGCCCGCTCTTAAACCCTTCCCTTGCATTGCTGCCTTTCCTTGGCCCCAGGAGTAACCTCTCTTCCTCTTCTCTTCTACCACCTGACACTTTGCTACTGCCTCTAGCCATCATAACATTAAGGCCAAAACAACATGTCTTCTTCCACTCTGGACCATATCAGCATAGGGAACAGCAAAGGGCCTTCCCTGCATGGCAATAACAAGGATTATTCCTTTGGGCTTGGCGCCATGCTTTTCTGGTAACATACACCTTGCTACTCAATAACCACTGAGAGATTAGGGCATGAAGTTACAGAAGCTTGTGCCTAAACTAAGTTCTAGGATCAGGTATGTTTCTGTTCTAATGAAGTTCAAATGCTTCCCTAAAAAAGAAATTAAAAAATTTAATAGAAGATTCTCAGATTCTCATACAATCATCTGAATTCTAGTGCTAAGGCTTAAAGTAAATATTAATTACCATGCAATTTACAGTTAAACATGAGAGCTGGTGATACTGGAATAGAACCAGACAATCTGCAGAGCAGTGGCTCCGCAACTGAATGCTCTGAGCATGCAGCAGCCTCATGTTCAAGAAAACACAAACTCAGAAGAGCTGAGAGTTTAAACAGATTTTCCCAATTGTGAATTTTCTAAAACAAAACAGCATTCCCCAATAAAACCAAAACAAAATCCCAAAGCATACCACTTCCTCTCCCCCTCAAAAGGAACCCTGAAATTTCCAGAGCGTAAGTAAAGCCAGCTGTAGTGATAGTTCTGCTGTGTTGTTCTGACAAAATTCCAACTGAGCTTCTTTATCATAGAATCTGCCAGAGATACTAGGGGTCTTGTATGATTATATTTTTCTCTCCTAGAATTCTTAATGTCATTGATACAATTAAGGAAGAAATTTATAAAGAATATGTAGGAACAAAAGAAAAAAAAAAAAAAGGAGGAAAGAGTGAGAGACCCTACAGATGGCAAAGAAAACCTACAAATACATCTTATAAAGTATTGCTTTTTGATCCACTGGAGTTCATTTACACAACAATCTACCTAGCATGAATGCTGCCTTCTACCCCATCTTCTTTCGATTCCTTTCAGATATTCTTGCCTGCCTGCCAAAAGTGTCATCTTTAATCCAGGTGGGCATACTGAATTCCAGTACAACTCCACTAAAGGACACTTAAAATGGTACCTTAGCTCATGTTAAATCATCTCTGAAGCTATGCAACACTTCTACTCTGTTACTGATATTGCTTTATGTTTATTAACAACTTGACTATAGAGCAGGAATTTTTCAGTTAATATGTGTTTGTATTATGAAAACCCTTGTTTCATTTGTTGTAGAAACAACTTTTTGGTGTTTGCTACTAACCTAAGTTAACCTCTTTAGGCATCCATGATCACAAATTCAGTTAAAACCAAACAAACAAATGAACAAACACCTGCTGAGAGAAAATGAGGTCTAAGGTAGAACTCCTTTGGCAGTCCTAACACTCTTCTGGATTTGAAAAATACATCAGTTTGATTTGTGAGAATCCTGTTTTGAACTGTGGCCTGATGCCATTCCACTGATACATTGCCGAGAGAGAAAAAAACATGCTTAATGTGTTGTTTAAAAATTAAGTCATGAATTATTAGAACGCAGTTAAAATATCTTCAGTCTGTTTTCCCCTCTGATATGGGTAGATGAATTTGACAATCAAAAGTTAAACAAAGAAGTGTAAAACACAATTATACTGTAACATAAATGCATTACACTCCAGAGATATCAAAACATCAACAGCAGTATTAAATCTGCCCTGAAGTAAAGAGGTATGAAGCAATTCATTAAAACAGAAGAAAACTAGCTCATTCTGCAGCTAACAATAGGCAACCACTTTTTTTCCCAGGAAAAATCTTACAGTGTACTGTTTTATCCTGAGTTACTTCATATGCCAATGCAGAGCATGTGGGATTTGTCTTCAAAAGCTTTCTTTCTATGTGGGGAATGGGAAACCAGCGGTAGAAGTTGAAGATTCAGTAGCATTTTCTCTCTCCTGATCACTCTTGACTGTTAGATTACTGTGCATGATCAGCCAAATTAGATGTACTGGAGAAGCAGTCTATAACAAAAACTGGAACCAAACCTTACAACAGACTGAAAAGATTTAGCTTTAAAAGCAACAATACATCAATACTGTCTGTCTGGTTATCCTTAATGAACATTACTGGGGGAAGTGGTAGCTAGGGCTTTCCATGCAGTCAAAAGATAGATAAAAACAAGACTAGCTGCAGTTCTTGATGCAAAATCCAGGTTTTGTATTTCCCTTTTTTAAATCAAGTAGCAATAGTTGTGGTTTTTTTCATTTAATGGGCTTTTTTTTTTTTTTTTTGAATTGAACATACTTGCTGCTGAAAATTAAGAAGTACCGTCCACTGGGAGAGTTCTATGGCAGAATAAGGCACAAATAAAATAAAATTTTTAAAAGCTTCGAATTGCTAGTACAATCAAATCAATAAAATCTAAGTATTTTAAATGTATAGGATATAGTTAGGGACATGAAACATAACTTTAAAGAGACATACCTGGGCCAAAATTTTATCAGCTTATAACTTGAATGGAAGCAGAAGCACATCCAATGTCTGTTGCAGACTTCTACCTACTCAAGTCCTCTTAGTCATAATTTCTTCATAGTATATTTAAAATGAAGCTGAGTCATAACATAAGCCCTCCACTTGATTTTGACCTGTGTGCAAATGTTACCACTTGTAGCATCAACCCTACTAATAACAATGAGCACAGACTAGCAATCTACGCTGGTTCTCACTTTAAAAATATAATTTGGCCTCTGTCTCTAAATCTAGCTCTCATCCATACATAGAAGAGCCCACCATTTAATACATAGAGGTGAGAACGGCTACAATTTAAAGTAGAAGCATTCATCAGTTGCTAATGGAATCATGGTGTGGTGTGCTACTACAATTCAAAAGCCACCAGTCCTTCAATATTTTTCTGCAATTTCCCTTGGGATTAGCTTTCTTACCTTGCAAAAGAAGCAACCCTGCAGCAAACATTTTGTGGGTACACTTCTGAGAAATGTTTAGAGTCTGTGACAAACCATGTGAAGAAAATCCTTTTGGCTACAGGTGCATTTGGGTAATTCACCTTAGCTCAGGTATTGTTAGAAATGCAAAAGGAAGCACAGGGACAGCAAGTAAAACAGCTGAGCTCAGAGGGACTTTATTTCTCGCTTAGGTTAAGGCTAATTTCAGAGCATAACATAAATGTAGCTATTGCAGATCACATTTTTTGACTGGGCCTTACAATTATCTCAGTTCTTGTCAAGTATGGATTATTGTGTAATGTAAAATAAATAAAGAAGAATACCAGGTGATTCCTTCCATTTGAAGTATTACACTGATTATTTGAGATGAACCTAACCTAGTAAGGACACATTATAATAAAGCCATAGTGACTATTAAATTTCTAAATGAGCTACATATTGTTTCGGGACCATGTACCACCTCAGAAGCCCCTTCCTGTGGCAGTTCACTACTTTGCCATTGCTGAAACAGTGAAATGCAACCCATCCTGGCTACAGAATGGATCCCCTAGCATGAAACATACTATAAATACTGGGTTGTCACTGTCCACTCCATAGGTCTCCACGAGCTAGCCCACACAGGACATGGCTGCTTCCTACAGGTTACCATGCTATGCCCAACAGCCTGTTTCAGTTACAATCACATTAGCACTTTCTTCACGAGAACCCTTAATTGTTGCTGTGCATACACATTGTAAATGAGCTAAATTTTTACAATACTTTGCTCTTACTAAGATCATCGCCTTTACGGTGTTGTTCCTGAATCCATTAATGCACAATGAAAACTGTGCTGTTGTTACCCTTTTCCCTGCTCCCCTGGGACCACTGAAAGACCATCAAATATTTAGGGATCCCCAAACAAATTTGGAATTTCTCACTTGAATTATGCTTTTAGTAAACTGACTCTGGTCTGCCAGTGTTCCAGCCTCTATTTTTCTCTGAACAATATAATAAAAAAGAAAGAGAAAAAAAAGCCAACTACCACATAACAATCCTTCCTCTCTTTTGCTATACCCAAATCATGACAATATAATTTAAATCCGTATGTTCATTGCCAAGTCAGACATAGCAAGTAATTAGAACTAAACTAACACTAAACATATATATGTGGTTTTCAGCATGGATATGCATCTACCTATAGCTGCACAAGCATGTTCCCTGAAACAGAATTACAGGGCAGATAGTGAGTCAAGCAATGGGGAGTGTCTGCTGCACAATACCTTCAGCGATCTCCTATTACATTGACCACAACAAGGCGCTCAGAAATTTATCAGTGAAAGTGTAAAAATAGAACAAGGAAGTACTTTCCGGTTCAAAAATAATTGAATAATAGATTTTTTCAGATTTTTCAAATAATTTCAGTTCTTATACTTTTATGACAGTTATGAAAAAATAGATTCTTCATAACAGTTTGCAAGACGTCTACAGATTTATATATCAGGGATAACTAAAAAAGAAGGCATGATTCCCTGAACCAACTATGTTGCAGGTACACAAGAAAATGTTTGTCAGATAGTTTGGGTTGTTTACATGAACAATAAACATCTAACTTACATGTATTATACTTGGGTTTTGTGTTTTGTTTTTTGTTTTTTTTTTTTAACACAGGCACTTCTAAACTTGTATAGATAACATTAATTTTATCTGCTTGCAAAGAGATTTAACTGCTGAAGTAAAACATATTTTTCTTACACAGACCCAGATGAATCTCTGTCTCTGTTTTCTTCTCCTCATGGATATTTTGGGTCTACTTTAATACATCAGTTGTCTTTAAATTAGCTGTTCTAATCATTATCCAAATCAACAGAAATGGCACCAAATATATCAGAAATAAAAGAAGTTAAATTAAAAATACATAAATGCAAAGCTTTAGACAAAGTAATATGTCCGGTACTTAAAGGTCATCTAGAAAATAGAGATAACTGTTCCCTGTTTGCAATAAAAACAGAGTCCAATTTATGCAGAATTGATCAAGCAGTTTCTTTCTTCATATTTAAACAGTTCTAAGAGGAGATCAAAAAGGTTGTGCTGGCCAGGATGCTGACCAGAAGAGGAATGACAGAAGGGACAAGGGAGCGAATTCTAATTTCATTAACCCTGATATTCTAAATAATTTACTATATCCTTTTGGAAGAGCACACGGCAGGTAGGTGACAGTATGCAGGTGTGGGTGTCTGTCATAATAAAGGCAGTTTGGTTGAGCGCAGCGGAGCGGCGGCGAACCTCAGTGAGAGATTACACACGGACCTATTGGCAGAACATGGCAAGGGAGAATGTCAGATTTCATATTCGCCAGACATCTACAGCAACTGATGCCTTGTAGTCAAAGGCTGTTAAATTACCTGTGAAGGTTACTGGCAGCCCTGAATGTTTTTCTCATTGTTTATTTAGTTCCAAAAGCTCTTGGTCTTTGTGCTGATTGCCCTAACTGACAGCCCAGGAAATCTGGACTTTGTAAACAGGGTGCTGCTGTATTGAATTACAGGTAACAAGTGTGTAATCAACCTGCTGGGGCTGGACCTTTGCAAAGAAATCTATGCTATACAGACAGAAAAAATAGGTTTCAATACTGGGGAATCAATTACCTGAGCAGATGAGTATAAAAAGAGATCAATTTAAATCCTTTGTGCTTATTTCCTACAGCATATTTAGAAAAAGAAAAGACCCTGACAAGGCAGAAAGGTAATTAAGCACTTTATTCATTGTTGCAGTAACACTATAGAAATTAAAGGTGAATAAGATTTGAAGTGCCCTCATTATAACCCATAAAACCACATTAGTCAAAGAGCCCTTAGCTGCAATATGCTTCATAAAAATATAAAGAAAAAGCTTACAGGTTCTTGTACTTAAAGGAGAGTTTCTGTGCTTAAATTACATAAACTGGAACAAAGACCAACCCAAAATGAAGCAGTCATTTTTGATCTTCTAAAAGAAGATCATTTTTGATCTTCTAAAAGAAGAAAACCTCTATAAAGCAAGGATCTAGTGAAATGTAATACTTGATATTTCTGCATACTAAAATAACATAATAAAGTTCAACAACTACCCCTCCATGCACAGACCATAGATTTATAGAAGATATTTAAACGGTAATTGTTAATTTAAAAGAATAAATAAAAATCCAGTGGCAATCAGTCAACAGAATAACCCTATGCCAGACAACACTGAGTCACTGAGCAGTACAAGGGAGGAAAATTTTTTTTTTTTAAAAAAATCTTCAAGATAGGCCTGTTCTCACTGTGTCTAAGGCCATGTTCACTAAATAAAGAAAAACTTAACAAAAAAGATTCCAAAATATAAACATCAGCCAGTATTTCCTATCTGAACATCATTTATTAAAACAGATGCTGTATGCTATCATCTTATTATGCCCCAAAGACTTGTTTTTGCAGTTTGAAATTACAAGAAGGTTTCATTAATGTACTCACTGATGATGATAATGTTAGATTACTTGCACTATTGGAATTTATATTTTGTTAAAGCAACTGGACTTACATTGCTAAATTGTATTCAGTCTAGGGAAGAAGTTCTCTACTTTGTATTCACAATTTCTTTTACATGTTTGAAAAACATGTTATCAAATTTACTTTTATTTCTGTTTGCTCATCTATCAGCATTTATGTACCAATATGTCTCTAAAAATTGAAGTCCCTGACTTACTTGGAAGCAGAGGGTTATTCAATATATGAAATGCAACCTATGGCACAGAAGAAAAGCTGATGGCAATTGACCAGGAATGATGGAAGCACTAGTGCATTTTTTATCAGTACTCTCCACCTGATTCAAGATCTAGGCTCTAACAGACAAATTTGACAGTTTCAGCAAAGTTTATTCAAGATTACTAAAAAAGTTTTGATCAAGAGTGAAAGCCAGTTAACTTCCAATGACTGCCTATTAACACATATACCAATTGCTTGACATACCCTTCCTTCCTAATATTCCTGTAAATACCTACGCTTTTTATGCATTACAAGATTTTCAGGAGAAGAATAACATAATTTCCCAAGCCAACAGAAGCAGCTGGTGAAGGATTTTTAAAAATCTGACTCATAACAATAATAGCCTGTGACAGTGACTAACACTGCCCCAGTGTTGCACTGTGCAAAACCACACACATTTCTGTTCATTTAAAATGTACCATCTTTCAATGGTATTGGAGATCTGTCTGTTCTTGTCTCATGAAGAGCAGCTGACACAAAGATGATTTCACAGTTTTCTACAGCTCTTTTAAATACTCTCTTTGAGATGTTGCCTTCCCATTTGCTTTTCAACACACTTTACATAGTTACGAGGACTCAAAAATCATTATCATTGAAACTAAGGTTCCTGTCATGTAAATATGAGCACAAGTATTTAAAGACTCAGTTGATGGTCCCAAAATCAATGTTAATAATTGAGTTGCACACTAAGTACATGAATACTGACATCAGTGGGTAAAAACTGAACATCTGCTTAGGACTATACGGCACATGAAAATGGTAAGTGTAATGGATTACATTTTATCAGATTTTGGCTCTTGCTTGAAACACTGGTAGGCATTCTCCAACAGGAACACCATGAAATGTAACACAGGGAGTCGTGGTGCCTGGCCTTTGCACTCTAGATGAAGAAAGATGTAAAAACTTCAGCTTCTCTTCAGTGTTTCTAACCACCTGAAGCTTGTTTTTAAGCTACTGTTTTCCTCCTTTTTTTTTTTTTTTTTTTTTTTTTTTTTCTTTTTAAAAAACAAATTTAAAGAAAACCTCACA
>VWZG01007574.1:473953-490227 GCA_013396735.1 Grallaria varia
AGAAAAAAGAGAAGGCTCAGGAACGGCAAGTGGAAAGCAGCCAGTAACTCAGATTTTCACTACTGCTGCAAGAGTAAGTCTTGGCTTGTAATCATTACTAAGAATTCAGCTAGACCAATGACAAAGAAAAGAAAANAAGAAAAGAAAAGAAAAGAAAAGAAAAGAAAAGAAAAGAAAAGAAAAGAAAAGAAAAAACAAACCCACTCCAATGTCCATCTACCAGACAAGTTCTAGAGCTTTATAAAATCTTCATGATACTGGCCTGGCTAGTATGGTCTCAAAAATGTCCAGCTGACTTGGTTGATAGTGGAAAGAACACATCTAAACTAAAACAGCCTCTATACCACTTAAATACACATCAAGGAATGTTTCCACAATGGAACTGCAGAAAAAACACCTTCAACTGCAACAGTGAAACAAGCACAGAACTGGTGCAGACCCATGATGAAACCCACAAACAACTGACAGACTGAATTAATAATGCTCATTAAAACCAGGACAGTAAATCACAGAATCGCAGAATTGTCAAGGTTGGAAGGCAGCTCTGGAGATCACCTAGTCCAACCACCCTGCCAAGGCAGGGTCACCTAAAGCAGGTCACACAGGAATGCATCCAGGTGAAGCTTTTTTGATCTCACAGAAAAAACACAAAATAGAAAATCATATATAGGTATTTCTTAATAAGATAGGAAGCTCTTTTCCTTAGAGAAAGACAAAAGGATGGTTAAAACTCCTCATGTTAATATAGCCTGGGTTTTTTTCCTCCAAAATACCTTGACTTAAGTGTAAATGAGGTATGGGCAGGCAGTAAAGCTATGGTCACTAATTCCTGGTACTGATCTTTCTCGAACTATAATTGAGAACTAATTTTGTGGCTGTATCAAAATAGTCAGTCTCCATTCCCCCACACACAGTTAAAAAAGACAGGCTTTACTTTTGGTCACATATTCTGTATTTCCCTGTGTTTCCCAAACAACTTGGAATTTGTTTATGTAAATAAGTGCCAATGCTGCAGAAATATTCTGGACTTTGTGTTTTCAAGGAGAAAGGAAAATGGAAGCTCTGTAGCCCACAGGGTAGGATTCTCAACAGCACATGCAAGTACCATCAGGGAAACCTGAGAACCAAAATATCCTCTTCTAAATCTTCATCTGCCAAAAACTGTTCCATTTATATAAGGCAGACATTTACCATACTTCTACTTGTTTTGTTTGGGGAATGAAGAGGATTACTGAAGTTGTGGGGGGAGAAGTCATACAAACTTAATTCAGCTAAAAATATAGTTCTACTGCAAGTAGAACTTAAATACTTCAAAAGGGAAAACTAAACACTCCAAAAGGCCTACTATAGACTTTCCCCCTATTTTTATTCAATTTAACAGGGGATGCTGTGCTGGGGAAAAGCATACTCTGTAATGACTTGGTTAGAATAGAATATCGTGGAGTAAGTCAGAGGATGAAAATGCATAGAGCACTAAATGATTCACTCTAAGTCCTTTTGAGGAACTGTTGGTATACTATAAACTATTACCCTGGATAACCACACACTAACTTTCTCACCTAAGAAAATTCTTTAATAAAAAACTAAAATCTACTTGTAAGTTTAACAGTACAACAATAAAACTCAAACAACATAGAAAAGCTACCATAACAATTAAGCTATTTCATTGAAGAGATGCAGATTAGAAACTGAACTGCAACAATATGTAACTGCAGTACTAACTTTCAAGTAAAATCAAGAACATGCATAGTACAGAGTTGAATGGCTGGTTGAATGTAGTACAGCATATTACTCCAGCCTACTGCTATGACATGATACATTCTGATTTGCTCAAAAAACCATCAATCACTTAAAACATCAGCATGCCTAAACTTAAAAGAGTAATAAACCTATGAAAAGTACAATTACTCGATATATAGGTTTGTTTCATTCAATACATATATCGCAAGAAAATGTTGCAACTCAAACTAACATAAGAAGAATACCAGGAAAAGAAGTCATGTTGTCCAATGATTCATTAATCAACAAGGATTACACAAATCTCTAAAAGAAGTTTATGGACCAAGTTACATTTATGTCCCAGGTGGAGGGCATGAGCAAATTTAATACTGATTATTAACAAAACGGATCCATCAGAGTCTTTGGAAACTTGGTTAATAACACTCATAAAGAGCTGCCCTATGTTCAGTAGTCATAAAACTACAGTACAGTGCACACAGTAAGAAATAGTATCTCAAAATAAACAAATTGTTGTGTTGCACTTAGAGCATTGTTGAAGGTACTTCATAATTGAGTTACTTGCTTCTGATGTCTTACTAGGAGTTCTCCAAATGCAGGAATATTGTATTCCTGTGGAGTCTTGTCTAGTGAGGTGAAACACACTCCTGGAAGAGCTGATGGATGCCTATCTCCCACATACAGAGGCAGTATGGTCCTCCATTTTGGAACAGTATGAATGCAGTAAGTCACAAAAAGATATTTATAACTGATATCTAATTCCAGTCAGAATGTTTTTCAATCACTTCCCAGAGCTGAAAAAAATATTTGAAGCAAAGAGCCCTTGTCATAGTATGTCGAATGTAAGAAAAATACAGAAGACAGAACATGAATTTCTACTTAGTCTTTATGCAAGTGATAAATGCAACTGAAGCAGTCTCAGCAGACTTGGACTATGGAAAACACTATCAGCTGCCTGGAAAATACATTAAAACTGTTGGTCAACTCCATAATTGTATATTCAGCTGAAAGTTTGTCACTGGTGCTTTTTGCTGACCAATTCAGCATGACTGGTTAGATCAAACAACATTGTGTCTGTATGCCAAAACTGCAATGTCTGTCTTTGCTGCAGTGCCAGTAACATACCAGAAATAGCCGCACACAGCAGTTTTCTGTATCTCCTATACCTTTAACTTAATCAGACCCAGTGTGACTCACAAACCTCTGAGATCATTTTTTTTTCTGCTTGTACGAGCCCAGGAAGGCCTCTTTAATTTATCACCAAATAAAGGCACAAATTGCTGGTGCTGGTGATTCTGCTATCAGCGTGCAGTTGCAAGAGTGAGAGACCTTTTGGTACATATGACATTGTCTACTTTACAGCCTTGCTCGTTTCGACTAAATAATCTTTGATTGCTTCACAAAACTCTCTTAACTTCAGCACTGGATCAAGCCAAACACTGCACAGTGTTTGTATTTTCACTTGGCTTCATTTGACTTTTAGAAACCTGGATATATTGCTTCCTTCTGTGACTAAATACTTACAAGCTGCCCATGTTCGGCTTTAGATTCATTACGTATATAAAAGTGAAATATAAAATTCAATGCCAGCCAATATTTAAAAATACTTTTTGCTGTATCATACCAATGAAAACAGAGCATCACTGCAGAGGACGTACAGTTTGTGTGAATGACAATACAATATCTATGTACATCCTGTGTGGTCAGAAAAGGCTTGGCAAGGATTTATGACACAGACAAAGGAATTCTTTCAAGGACATGTAGCAAAATAACCTGAAGTTATGAGACAACAGACAGACTGAGCAAGACGAGTCTGGAATGATCTTCCTCAGGGTGGAATGGTCAAAAATGAAATGCATTCAGAACTGTAATCCTTCACTTCTTTTTTACCTCTGGACTTGATATTTCATAATTTAGGGAAAGAATTTGCCATTGCTAGATGAAATCTACAAAGCATTTACAACTTTAGAGGTATAGTCAGTGAAAGAATGATTGTACCATCTGGCTGTAAACTAAGTTATCTTGTGGTTTGTTTGGGGTTTTTTGTGGGTTTTTTTTGTTGTTGTTTTGTTTTGTTTTTATTTTTAGTTCTACCTTTTCAAAGAAGAAGCAGTTTAATGAGTACTCCTAAATGTTTAGTTATGCTTTCTTTTGGAAAGTAAGACAGAACAAAGACTATGGATCATGAGAGAAGAAATTTAAAACCAACTCCAACTGGTTCACTATGAAAAATGACATAACAGAAAAGTAATACTTCCTAGCTGATATGAGGTTTACTTCAGATGTTCACTATCATTACAGAAAAGAAAAAAAAAATCACATGCAAAGGTCAGATTCTGTCACTATTACTCACATTAGGCACTCCCTTAACTTAACATGCCTCATGAAAAATTGAAGTCAAAATAATCTGACACATTATGGCAAAATGCCCTTTATCTACCTCATACATCTATGAAGAGACACTCCAATAACCATATTCAGGCTTTTAATTTTATTTTTAAAGACAATGTACTGGACACAATTAGTTCATTGTTTTCCAGCAATTTGTACCTGATCTTAATTTACTGGTATCAGACAAACTGTTCCTGAGTTGTAATTGTGAAGAACTATGGTAGATTCAAGTACAATGTCTAAGGTGTTACTTATTACTCAGAGTACTTATCTGAGAAATGCTTTAATTGAATAGATTGTAATTCTGGACCTAATAAAGTAAGCTTTCTCAGATGAACTAGAATGATGGTTATAAATGTTTAAATTATAACACAGACACTCCTCCTACATTCTTCTGATTTGAAACGTTCAGCATAAAAGCAGTAAATACTGTCTGGTTGTTATTTGAGTCACTCAAAGTATTGATTTTATACTAAACATAAGGAAATTAAAACCTTAAGGTGAAACTAATGTTTTTTTGCAAGTTTACAGCCAAGTCAGTAGCAAGTTTGTTTAAGATATCATTCATAGCATATATTGACATTATAATGTATCTGCTAATGATCAAACACAAAGGAAAATATAAGTGCACTTTACTACATATGCACATAAAAGAATATTATACATGACTGTTTTAAAATTATGTTTTAAGTGCTGTGATATTAAACATTTAATAATTAGGCAATTTATTTCAAAGACAACTATTAAAATTAAGGGAGAAGGGGCTAAATGTCAGCTCTGTTGAACTCCTGCCTGGTCCTGCAAAGAAAGTATGTATGGGGAATGAGGGTTAACCAATTTCTTCATTTTCATGGACTAGATGAAGTTAAATGTCTCCCACCCCAAAATGGCTATATTCAGAGCTACTTAAGCTGAGTCCACCTGCAGCTAATGACTCTTGCTGATAAAAATCAGCTTGAATATTCCGTCCTTCCTTTCACCCAACCCCTGACAATAAATGGCCAAGTTTTAGGAGTTATACAGATTTTACATATGCCTGTCTATTTCTGCGAAATTTCAGACAATGAGGAAAACCTTACCCAAGCTTTCTTGTTTGTGCAGACTGCTGTTCCATGGTACAAAGGCTGAAACAGCACAAGTTACGCAAAGCTTCACTCTGTGCTTCCTTAAGGTGAAGGCCATGACTGCACATTAGTCTACAGAGCACAAGGAAGCAGAGGCACTGGGAACCACACCTGTACATCTTTACATCATCCCTGAATTCAGAGCTATTACCAGGCGTCGTTATCAGCCAGCTTACAGATCTCATTCAAATGGAGGCTGCAGTATTTACCAACAATCCTTACCACAAAAATACTCTTCGAGATTAATATCCTTGACTAGTAAATCTAGGTATGAAACGGCACAGTCGGCCAGAACGCAATTTTAGATTTGGTCCCCCTGCTGAGCAGGTTAGCTTTGTAATTACGGAAGAGACTTTCTTAGGGAGCGCTGCTACCAGCAGCAAGCTGCGCCAGCAGTAAGGGAAACATTGTTTCTTCATTCTGAAAGAGGAGAGCACATTTCTGGGCATGCTCCCCCACGTCACTCCGAATGCTCCCGCAACTGCTTTCTTGAAATGGAGCCCTACCCAGCATTGCCATTTCCTTTAGCCGCATTATGAAAGGCAGCGCATAACACTACTTATATATGTCTTCATCTCAGTAGAACAGGTGAAATTTAATTTTGAAAAGATGCCCTGTATTAGGGGAAGACTAGCCCCCTGGGAGGCTGGGACTTGGCTGTGGGCCTTCCATTGACTCCCTCCCTAAGCCTGTGAGGGGCCTCACCCATACAGGCATGTTTGAACTGTGAGTCCAATGCAATTTCAGTGGAAAGCTGGACATTTACAAGGCAGTTAAGCATGTAACATGCTTACAAAATTGGACTTTAATTACCCCATTTCCTCTCTCTATTGCTACGGATCTGAAATTACCTGGATTGTTCCTGGATTGTATAATATCGCTTCTCTACTCCTGAAAGACACTAAAAATTTTTAAAAGGGAAGATTAGGAAATTAAAGATATTCACACAATTTCACAGGTTCCACTGTCAAAAGCTACTGCTTTAGTACATAGAAAGTCCAACCATTCATCTTGAGAGCTCTACTATCAGAATAATCTTACTTCCTTTTATTTATCAAATTCATCATCAATCAGGATTTGTTAACAGATATGGGCATGCACATACACACAGTCCAAAGTAAAGTCATTTTGCAAAGCAAGAAGCTAATTTTCATTGTATGCTTAAGATAGGTAGTTGCTGTCTTAGTTTGATATGAAAGATACAGAGCATTTTCCTCACAATCACAGCTATTCCTTTTTTTCCCCATACATCACAACAAAGTTTCAATGAGTTAGTTTATCTGTGTAGATTAGTTTATGAATTGCATTAATTAATAACTGCATTCTTTGAAAAATGTAACCAGCTCTTTAGCATCTGTCCCAACCTTTTCTCTGTCTCAAATGACACTAAAAAAGGAATAAAGCACACTTTTATCAGTAACGTTGCTTCCACTGTAGGAATCTAAATGACAATTTGAAACCTCAGAACACTGATTGCAATTGCACCCCAGAAGGAAAAATAAAAACTGGTTGTCTGGGTCAAAATTCCCAAATTGTCAGTGATGTTTAAATATTTCATCTTTAAATATTAGCCTGACTATTCAATAATTTAAAAGTTACCCATAACACTATTGCTTTGACTGCACTGCACTGTTGAGAAAGATGATGACATATGGGGAAACAGAACACATCACCTGACTCATCCACACCCCACCTTAACTGTGTTGAGGCCTCATTAACGTTATGTATAAACTGAAGGAAATGTTTTCAAATACCACACAGTGAATTGAACTAATGTGCAAAAGCTGCTGCTGAAAAACCACAATGCTTGAATAAGTTGTTCACAGAAACCGGACGTATTTAGAAATACATCACTTGGCATATCTTTCTTTGTGCTCAGATGCTTATAGAAAACTTTGGAATTTTAAGCAAGTAAGTCTTCCCAGACAAAACACCCATAAAGAAAAAGTCACATTTGAGCATATTACATACTTTTTACATAAATTATGGCTTTAAACACTTATGGGATTTTGTATTTACTCCAAAATCAACAAGTACTTTCAAAGTTGCACTTAGGAGAAATCTAAACTTACTACATAAGTAATATACCGTTTATTTATGCCAAATAATTGCCTAAACTCCTCCTGTAACAAAATAAAGAAGAAAATAATCCTAGAGGAGAAGAGTGTGTAAAGTGTGCTTAAGGACTGCATTATTTGATCAGGGACCATAAATACTAATATCTCAGCTTCAATCACATGTAATAGAACAAGATTACTGCAGAGTGAAATTATTATTACAACATTGTGATTTAGACTACATACAGCCACACAAGAGAGGGACCTTTCCACTTCTGCCTGCCATACCCAGACCCAAAAGCAATGAAAGAGGGATGGGGCAGAGTCTTGACACAGCAATCCAGATGCTCTTTCCTTCCTTAAGGAAAAAGAAGGAGTGGAATGGATATTGTAACTCTTATAAGTGTCTCTTGAGAAAAAAATACTGCAACAGAAATTACGCTTACTTAACACCCTTCATTTCTGGTTGTACCAAAACTCAAAATCTAACTTTTAAGATGAATTGCGGGTTAAATAATCAGCATTTTAAAATGTGTACTTAGCACTGTGGATAAATCTTACCCTGAAGACGATAAGGTTCAAAATTCTAATAAAAGATGATATCTGAGATATAAAAATGAACAATAAAATCACATATTTTACCTTACAAATACAATAAAAGCTAACTGCTCTGTAACATTTCAGTCAATAGAGCAATGCAATCAAATTTATAACTTATAAGCAAGAACGCTTAAGAAAACCTGAATAAATTATTTCATGAAGCGCTATATCCAGAAACACTTGAAGAAACTGCGGATAACTAGAAATGCCATTGATTAACTAAAGAAAATTCTAACAAAGAAGTATGAAGAATTAAATGCCAGGGCATATCCCACTGATCTGTGAGGGCAGTTGCAATATTTACCAAAGAGCAAGGTATCCTCATGCCCCATTTGAAGGGATCCATGTATCTCTGTAAACAAGACACAGAGCATTCAGGCTTGTAAGAACTGAGCAGGATTATGCAGGGTTGGAAAGACTTTTGCCCATCTCCCACTCCATATCAGCACAAATACCTCTTACCATCTCAGCGTTCCAGAGACGGTACCTTTTCCCCCCCCTTCTAATAACTAACTAAAGCAAATCCCTTCCAACAGTCTTTGCTCCGCAGCACAGTGGGCCCTTAGACCCCTCACTTCCCAGCTGCACAGCGGCCAGAGGCAAGCCCGCTCTAACACAACCCTGTTCCCGGCTTCCCTGGGGATGATTAGTCAGGGCTGGCCCCCCAGCACTGCTGCTTTGAAGTTCACAGGCTCTGGTTTTAACCACCAGGATTCAGTTTCCACCAGAGCAGTGAAGGGGGTTCCCCAGTGGAGCTGGTTTGTTCCAGGGGCACCAAGAGCTGACACACAGGTGCCTGCAGTCAGACTTGCCCCAAGTGGCAATAACGCTGTAACACTCACACTAAGGATCACCAATGCATTTCCATGCCCAAAGTAGAGTTATGCTGCTGGTTAAAAAGGAAATGTTCTGCTACTTCATGTTTTTTCTAAATAGAGAGATGGTGATTTCTATAACATTGCTTTGCTTTTATACCCTGACTCAGATCTGAAATATGATGTAATAATTTCTGGATCATGTTGACTTTTTTCATGAAATATACGGAAATACTACCTTTTGTTGTAGACAGTGATTCTGCAGCACTACCGGTAACACACACCCACAGTGCACATAAACAGGTGTTTAGGGAAGCATTATCGCAGATGAATCCTAATCCTAACCTGATGAACCATTTCATATCCTGTATCTGAAGATCAATCACAAAGCCTGGGGAGTACAAGCAGAATTTGAATTATGTTTCTGGGCTCCTAATTTTCCTTACCATTTCACTTAGGCATAAGGAGGTCACACAAGCACATGTAATCATTCAATGAGTTACAGTCTCAAAATAACTCTTTTCTTCCTTATCCTTTAGTTTTTATATCAAATTTGTGTGAGCAAAGTTCATAATAAACCAGTTTTATTTACTCAGTGAATGATGTTTTAAGCAATGCAGTATTCTCATGGTTAAGCAATGTAAAACAAATATATGGCTTCAATTCTGTATTGCTAGGTACTAAAAATTAATTACATTATGAATTAAGCAATAATTCTACAAAACTATTTGTTAAAATCAGCTAACAACATATCAATCATTATGTATGGTAATAACCAATTTTGGGGTGAAGGTGTTATAAAGTATAACAAATAGTTCATAGCAGTAATATTTAATTTAAAAAAAAAAGAAATAAAGTGTTTGGAAAACCTTCTGTCACTAAGCTGCCATCCAGAGCTGTAGCCTGGAAGTCACTTACAGACACCACATAGCCACAATGTCGTTGGCACTTGGCTGTACTGAAAATTAAAAACATGAGACTAAAGGGGTAAAAGGGATGTAAAAATGCAGCCAGTCCATGCCACTGCTGAGTGCATGCCATTTCGGTGCCATAATTTAAAGAGATCAGAAGGGGGAAAAAATGAAGCCCAATAAAAATGGAAAATGTTAGATTAATGACACAGTCATTAAAATAAAAAAGGTGGAGTTATATGAGGAATGGATCTTATTTGAGTTATTGAAATTAAACAAGTTATTGTAACAATCATTCTAAAAATCACATTTTACTAAGCTCAAGGAAGGAAGACAAAAAATAGAAATCTTCATGGGAATATTTCAAATTGTCAGTGGCTTTAAAAAAGTGATTTAAGATTTTCTCTTGTATCTTCTCTTTCAATTTTAGAATTTTAGTTGCTATATATTATAATGGTATTTTAGCTATAAAAGTAGTTTTCCACTCACTGTTCTCTTGCCTTTCAAGGAGACAAACAGTTTTTCTTTCCTCTAAATGAGCACAATAAAATGGGTAAGCTGTCTGGGGAAAAAGAACCTAGACAAACTGGTGGTATAAAGCTCCACAGAAAAATGTGGTACAGAGAAGAGGCAACCTAAAGCATGTTTACTGTATGCCATGCAATTTATTCTACTAGTCATGTTCAAATAAGAGTTTCTCACTGCTGAATTATGGTTAGGTTTTGTTCAAAAACAAACCCATTGTTACTGCTGTCCCTGACGCTGAACCTTAAAGAAAATAGGGGAGAAAAATTTGCATGCAAAACTGTATCATAAAAATAGTAATTCTGTAATAAATATTAATTAAACAGGGATTCTTAAAACATGAGGCCAGATCCTGCTAATATTTCCTACGAACCTGCTTATGTAAGCTCTATGCATGTCTAAATGCATTTCAGCAGACTAATTTTTAGCAAGTATTCTTCCATCTTCTGAAAAACCTTCCCGATGTATCAATAGAACTGGTTGATATCAAGAGTCAGCTAAATGAGAATAAAAATGCAAACTATGGATGCATTCAGAAGAACCAAAGCTTCGCAAGATTTTCCTCTTCCTAGTTGATGTAAGCAAACCAACAGATTGTCTTTCTGTCAGGCAAACCCTGATGGAGATAAATGTAAAGGCTGGAGTGCACGCCTAATTTTTATACACAAGCTGCAACCACACCATGGATTTATGCTTCAAGGCAACCAGATTTCTGCTTGTGTACTCTTACACACTGCTGTTGCGCTCAGTCCATCTTGTTTAAATGCTTTTAAAAACAAACACAGGCTCTGCTCCCTCCTCCGCTCTTACTAATTATATACTTTTTTGTTTGAAGAACCAAGCCCCTTATTGCTCATAATTTCAGCTATCACTTGCTTGGGCACCTTCTACAGATCAATAGCACATAGTTAAGTGAATGAAAAGGCTAAATGTGATTGTCATTTGCAATTCAAGGTTGCGTGGTTCTCCCCCCCTCAGCCCTCCCCCTGCCTCCACCACCTTAAACTTTAAAAGTGCTGTGCTTGGGTTTCATTTTAGAATACTAAATTCCTGTTGCAGGTATACAGTAGCTGCACATTCAAAGCCTTTTGTCTTAAATTAAATATGTCATTTTTTAAGGCCAGAATACTGGCATAGGTTATAATAAAAACTAGAGTCCAACCTGCAATTTTACAGATTCCATTGCTGGTGGCCATACATCTTTGATGGCAAAACTACATTGGTTGTAGCGCCATAAAATCAATAAATATTAACCTTTTCTGACACTTTCTGCATGGATGCTTTATCAGTCGCTGTCAGGTGATAGAACAGTCAGTGATGTACTGTATTTTTCAGCTCAGAATCCATACCAAACTAAGAAATCAATGCAGATTAACAAGCCTTCAAATACAAAAATTGGCAATGAAATTTTGATTCTATAGGATAAAAATTAAACCAAAACATGATACTACAGAATCATAAATTTATTACAGATACTTCTAGCAATGTGCAAAACCTAAATACAGTATTGCTATGGCAAAGTAATGACAGCAATTAAGTAAATTGTTTTATATTTTATTTTATTTCATATTTTATGACTGACATATCTATTACAGCTAATAAAATAAAAAAAATTACCCAATTATACAAATCCTGTATCTGAATATTGTTTAGAAACTCACAGTCCTTACCTTGCTGAGACATAGCCATACCAGTTCAATACACTTAGAACTCAATTTCTAAACAATGTAAGCAAAAAAAAAAAGTTTACCAGACAGTGAAAAGACACCGTTTAAGTTATCTCCTACCTCGTATAACTGTAACAATAGCCGTGTTTAGATCTAAGCAACTTAGAAGCCTAAGGCCTTTAATTATTGGAAAACATCCTGCTGTTTACAATCCATACAGTAGCAGGGTACAGACTGAAAACTTGGATTGGTTTTATTTCTCCCTGTCCTGAACACTGCAATTTCTTCTATATGACACTGTACTTGTTTACCAGGGCATTAGAAATTTTGCTTCCTTATATGCCATTCAGGTGACATTTTTTATTAAAATATGAACTAGTCAGAGAACATGGCCTTTTCAAAACTCTCCAGACTTCTTGAAAACTACCATGGTATCTTAAAAGCTTAGGACACATGTTCTAACATTTCTTCGAACATGGAATCTAGTAGTAAACCCTTGAACAACACTGGCAATATGGGTCTATTTACAGTAAGAAATTCTTGAAAAATGATGACTATATTTGGCTCTATTCATCCTATACTGCCAAAGTCTATTAGAAGTTATCTCTAAGTTTTAAATCTATTTTCATGTTTCTTTCTAACAATGCAGGCGGAGCATGAGCCTATGGGTGACAATAACCTTCCTTTGAAATAAGCGAGTACCTGAAATGCTAAAGTAAATTAGTAAAATCTATTGAAAATACAGACATTAATGTTCCACTAATCTTTAGACATACATGCCCAGTGAAGTCAGTAGCAGGTATGCAACAAGTATTTGGAGAAACAGGGAACAACTTTGAGAAATGTAATGTAGTGCTATGTTATGCAAATGAAAGATAAATTCAAATGCACTAGAAGCTTTATGATATAAACTTTACATTTTAAAACTGAAGTATAATTTTAAATTTACTGTTTCATTATATAACGTCTGTACTTCTGCATTAGCCAAGAAACCTACTTCTGCCAATCAGCATCAGGAGAAATCAGACTACAAATTCTGTAACAATTTCTTTAAAAAGTATTGGCAAAAATAACTCTAATCAGCTCAGTTTACCTATTAATGCTAATATGAAAGAATCTGAATTTATTTTGAAAATCCTAGAAAATCTGGGAAAAGAAACAAAGAAAGGAAAAAAAAAAGCTGAGAATTTAAGGAAAGACAAAGCCTAGATGTTGACAAAATGAAAATAAAAATAAATTTGAATATGCCTAAAATTCTCCCATGTCACAATGGGGGCATAAGATTAAAGCTTATTCCTGTGCCTTGCACAGCAAAATAACCACAGAAAGAAGGCACATGAAAAACTGGATGGTCTTTAGGTTGCAAGCAAAAGCAGTTCAGCAAATTTTACTGACAATTTTGATAGTGGCTGAATTTGCTCAGAGGAAGGTGGATTACAAAAGAAAGGGTCAGCAAGTAACAGAATAATGGATACTACTGGAACAGTAAGGATTTACAGATAAATCCTTACCACACAAGGCTAACTTGAATTGACTTGAAGCAGCTTTATCCTACAGGCACTTCGTGGTGGCAACAGGCACTAACATGTGAGGACTCCAGATGTTTCACAATGGCACCTTCTTTTTTAATTTTACGTTACTCAAACATTCCAGCAACTACTGAAACTGCTTTACTAAGTGTACAATTGATTGTTTAATAACCCCTAAATTCAAATTCTTCAAACTCAGTTCTGAATTTCAGATATATATGTCAAATCCAAAATCGATGTTACATTGAGAATATTTACCTAAAACCTTCTGATGGCTCTTGAAATAACTTAATAATCAGTTTTATCTTTCTTTGCTACCAATTGATGCTTTTATGTGATGTTTCCTTTAGATACTATTACTTCTAAGTAGGTCAATTCTTTTATATCTTCTAAAAACTGTTTTCTGAGAACTGCGATCTGCTATTACTTCCCAGACTTTGAGTAAGAAGGACTGTTCAGGCAAGGTACAAAAGAGGTAGGAACCTAGTTTAGTATATAGTATGGTAGTTATCTTAATACCTTCTTTGTAAGTACACTATACACTGTAATCCCCAACACTACAGAGCAACCAACTCTCCATTTGGAAAAGTATGACAATTACTAACAGAAAACTCTTCCATCAACAATAACCTAAGTTTCCAAAACGTTATTTAAACAGGGATTATGACAATCAATAACTGATCTTCATTAAATACCTGAGAAATCCTCTTAACTACGCTGCAAAAGCCTTTCTAGCAACTGCCTCTGGAAGTTGACCACCTCCTGTACTCCCCACACCCAAGCAACTGGAATTGCACCCAGTTAAACTAGTGGTTTTAAACCTTTCATCCAGGCCTGTGGAGGCTGAACCAGTGACCTGTATTGTCTGAAGCCCAAAGCTGTCATTAATGCTCAGGTTCCTATGTGATTTATATGAAAATTGTATTCACTTTAAGGTCCCCTTTTACGATCAGAGAAAATTATGTGAAAATCATATTGTAATGACTCAGAGAATGAAAACATCTGTATTAAATCTGCAGTGGTTACTTCAGTACAAACCATTTCTTTGACATTAGGTATTGATGAGCACGCGCTCTTTACCATAAATGCAAGATATGCATAAAATATCTTAAATTCAGAAGATGTACTTTCTATCTTTGCATTTAGAAAAAGGGGCTCCCCACTAACTGGCCCACTGAGAGTTAAGGGGTATGATATCTGTCTCAATGACTTTTCGACATAATACAAGAATTACAGACAGCCGACATGAGATGTATTTATATGAGATATAGTTTCATATTACACTCTTATAAGCTCACCAAGAAAGTGAAGCAATCTTTCTTCTGTGAGACTTCTACCTATCTTCATTTCCTTTAGTGCAAACAGTTATAGACAAGCTCCTCTTTGAACTGATAATTTTTTAGAGGTCATTCAGCCCATAATTTCAGGTCCTAGTCACTATCCTGATGGTCCTTCTTAGGAAATTGGACCCAGTGGGAACGTTTTTTCCTTCTGCTTAGTCTATGGGTCAGCATTTTCCTTCCCTTGTACTTCTTAATTCCCTTAAGTGGCAATTATTTAAGGTACAGTTAGAGAAGGTGCAATCTACATTCATCCAATAAAACCTAAATATTAAAAAGGACAGAAAAATCCAGCATGGTTACTAAGGATATATGGGAGAGCATTTAGCATTTGAAAGGTACCAAAGATCTGGTAAATGAAAAGATGGAAAAAATTATGAAGAACTGTTGAATGTAAAATAGAAATTAGAAGTACAAAAGAACACATGTATCAGACAGACAAGGCATCCTACTTACAAAGGTCAAGATTCAAGATGCCATGTCAAGAAGGTAATGGAAAGTCAGTGCAGCATATATTGGATTAATGAAAGCAAACAAAAAGAAAGTCCAAAAGAAATTTTAAAAACCAGCATGGAATTGCAAGGATTTGTGATTCATGGGAGCAATTATCACTCCTGACCCAAAGTGGCAAAGTAGAGCACACAACTAACACTTTGATTCAACCCTCCCATATCTATGCACTGGTTTTGGTTGATGTAGTTAATTTTCTCCACAGTAGCTGGTATGTTTAGGATTTGAGCTGGAAACAATGTCAGTGACACGGGATGTTTTTGTTATTGCTGAGCAGCGCTTACACAGCACCAAGGCCTCTTCTGCTTTTTACCCCACCCAACCAGTAAGGAGACTGGGGGTGCATAAGCAGCTGAGAGGTGACACAGCCAGGACAGCTGATCCAAGGGACATTCCATAACATGTGGTCTCATGCCCAGCATGTACAGTGGAAGGAAGAAGTAAGCAGAGGGTGTTTGGAGTAGTGGCTTTTGTCTTCCCAAGTCACTGTTATGCATCATGGAGCCCAGCTTTCCTGTTGATGGTTGAACACCTGCCTGCCTGTGGGAAGTGATGAATGAATTCCTTGTGTTGCTTAACGCATTAAACTGTCTTTATCTCAACCCACAAGATTTCTCACTTTTACCCTTCTAATTCTCTCCCCCATCCTTCCATTGCTGGGAATGAGTGATCGGTGTGTGGTACTTAGTTGCCGCCTGGGTTCAAACCACAACAGCTTCTGATTCTGAAATTATTTTGTGCAGTAACGAAAATGTGTGCAGCAAGCTAATAATTATTTTAATTTACAAAAAAATTTTAAAATTCAGACAATTACTTGCAAGCAGATTTACAAATATTAATCATTTAACCTATTTATGAAGATACTTTCAGTGCAGGTTGTTGGGGCGCTAGTAACATCTCACAGGAAGGAAAAGTATAAAGGGTCCTCTAAATAATCTACAGTCACAGTGAAAGAAGACAAGAGGTGGTGGCATTATGTAGGCAAAATACACTCTGCTATGTTTATTTGAAATATGGTATGCACAGGTCTTGAAGTACTGTTAGCTCAACTCTACAAGGAAATAATTA
>VWZG01007574.1:490234-537734 GCA_013396735.1 Grallaria varia
TATAATATATATAAAAAATTCACAACACATTTAAAATAATAATTTTAATTTTGTTCTTCAAGTTGCATCTTACACTTCACATTTACTTTCATGAAAATAAATAATCTAGAGCGTTATATTTCTTAGACCTCTAGCAAAACTTCCCTGGATGATACACTAAGAGATCTAATCTTAAAAGAGCTTCTTTTCATAGGAAAGCAATTTAATTCTTCAGAGTATAGGACAATCTCCACATAAAAACATCCTGAATTATTCCTAGGTACTATACTATCTTTTTTATTCCTCCTGTAAGGTTATTATCTTTCTTTTTGTTTGTTCGGAAAGTTTTCTTGATGACCCTCATATCCCATGTCTTGGTGTTTTTCTTAGAATTTTAATATGCTGATTTTCCAATATTAGTATTTCCTTTTATTATTTATATTTGCCATATACTATTATGCATATATATTCCCTAGCAGAATTAAATATTTTTGTCTTTCTAGATGGCTGTCGTGTCTCGAGGGCTTTCTTCTACTTCTGCACTTAAATATTTCAGCCTTGCTTTAAAGTTTTATGTTAGAATATTCTATTTTTAGCACCAAATAGGCAATAATATGTCTTGTTCTTCATGAAGGATATTTTATCTATTAGTATAATGAAACAGTAGCTTGAAGTAGATTACCGCCTTTTCATTGGTGAACCCAACACCCTTGCAGAGGCAACAGTCTTTATGGACGCCAGCAGAGATCCAGCATGTGGCTACCAACTCAATGCAAGCAATTTGCAAAGCAGATGCCCATCCAAGGGTGTTTTGAGGGCAGATACGAGGTGGGCATTAGGGCTCCGAAAAAAATTTCAGAACTGATGAGGGTTTCAACCCCTTCCAGGTCAAACGAATGATTCCTCATCTTGGAAACTAGAACACCACAGAGAGCAACGACAGGAAAGGAGGTGCACACCAACACACAGATGAAATGTTTAGGCATGGGCAAAGAGATTCAAGCTGCTCAGGAGTAAAAGCTCACATCACAACAAAATTAGTTGCCTTGTTACAAACTGGGACAGTTCTTCAGAAAGGAACGATACCTGGTAGGAAATCACCAGCACAGGGGGCTGTGGACAGAAAGGCATTGAACAGAATGCAGGATTGTGACTACACGTTATTAGTGCTATACACAATACAAGAACCCCTTGTGCGATAGCCCTGCAGCTTATTGCTGACTCTCTGATGGAAAAATGGCACCAAAAAAGACACTCCTTATACTTCTACTGAACAGAGGTACTAAGAGGTGTTTCAGACTTTGGTCTAGACAATATTTTCCTTTTCTTTTAAAAATATATTCTCAAGATTTTTTCTTTAATGAGATTCATGGCTTTAAGTCTTAGTGGAGAATACCATTCACTTAAAGGATGTAACTAATATTAATAATGGTGGGTTTTGAATATTAGATGATGTAGTATTTGCATCAAAATATTTCAACACTTTCTTTCATGTCACTCAGCAGCAATATATGCTGATTGTTCAGGAAAAGCAACTAAGGGACTATGTAAGGACTCCCTGTGCTCTTCAACAGCAGCACAAAAAATTACATACTAGAGAAAAAAGAAGAGAGAGAAAAAAATACTTCCATGACCTCAAATATTTTTTCTGCATCATTTGCTACCAGGAAAGAACCAACGCTGATGTCGTGACTGCACAGATAAAGATACTGGCTATGGAAGCTCTAGGTGTACAATGCCTTCTAATACAAGACAGCTATAAAAATAAACAAATTACTTAGGTTTTTTTAAAACATATATTAATTTTTCCTGAAACACAATAATACATAATCTACATATGTTATAAGGAACCTGGCTTTCTCCTTCACAAACAGAAAATCACTTATACTAGGTTTTTATTTCAAGCACACACTAAAATTATTATTCTCCACAAAAGAGGAAAGGGAGTGTCTGCCAATCAACATGACATGCTATTGAAAGACTGGCACTAATAGCTATGACAAGAGCAAACCTGTTTGAAGCAGAGCTGCTGCTGCCTTCTTCTTTTTTTAAGTGTACCAGCCATCAAAAATAATGTTTTATCTGACTAGAAACGCAAGCAATATCACTGCTGTAAAAGCTTGCACCTGATTTGCCTACATCTAGCAATGACAATTTTAATATTGCTTCAAATGACTGCATTTAAAGTGTTTTATTTAAACAGTGATAAAGACTAAGAACATTAACTATTCCAAGAAAAATGTTAAATATGCTTGCACACAAAACTGTGTATCTATTCTTTGGAAGCTTTACATCAGATATGAATTTCAAGTTTGCATAAGTACTCAACTGACTTGTATTTTCACTGCTCCATTTATAAATAGGATTTACCGATTTTATGTTTTTGTGGTTTGATAAATTCAGAGAGCATAAGAGTAAACAGGCTTTTATTATTTAATTTTTCCTATTTTTAACCTTTATATTTTCTACTAAAGAACCAGAAGATGCAAAAGAAAGTATTAGGAAAAAAATAAAAAATTTAAAAGTAGAAAAGCACTAAGATACTAGTATAATTGCTATATTATCAGGTTCTGTGTATCCAATTCACATTCTGAATAAGTCTGCAGTTTCCACTTGGTAATACAGTTATACCTTGATAAAATCACATAATAGATCACACCATAACTTTTAGCAATCAATTTTTTCTCTTAATAATTTGATAAATGTAGCTGTCAAGTGGGATAAAGATCACAATTTTATTTGGGATTAACTATTTGAACTTTCAGAATTCCATTCATGAATATTGCAACTGTTAGAACTGATAGGATCACAGTTTTGTCCCTTGTTGATGATGTAATCGTGCTGCAGGTTGCTAGTGCAGCCCTGTTTCTCAAAAGCTAAAGAAACTGAAAGAGAAATGTATGGAGAGCACAGCCTTTTGAAAAGCACACGAAGTTTGCAAAAATGCTTTTAAAGCACATATAAAAGAGACCTTGAAGTAAATGTTTCTCATTTTCTCTGCTCTCTGGAAAGAACTAAAGCATCCCCTAACTCTGTTCCCCTCATCTAAAAAAGAAAGGAGTAGGATATAGGCCCAGTTAAGTGAACAGATGACTAACTGAACTGCCTTTTCACTGATTTCAGACCTCAGGAGCCAATAACACAATACAGAAACCGCCAGGCAAAAGAGTAGAATTTCATAAGGATTCTTCAAACATATTAATAAATAAATGCATGTTATTTTGTATGTTGTATTTTATTTAGGATTTAATGACATACCAGAAAGAAACAATTTAGGCGAGTGTATTTCCACTCAGTTTCAAAGAGAATAAGAATTTAGTGCTGATGATGGGAATGTTGTCTCTCCGAGAAAGAACAGTTCGGGGGCTTAGCTATCTCCTCAGCTACTCCACTGCTACCACAACATCCCAACACTTTAGATTCACAAACACAGCCCTTACCAAGAGACTGCAGGTTAAAACTATTTGAAGATTTAAGAGCAGAAAGGACCATTAGGTGATAGTCTGACTTCTGGTATATTAAGGCCCCTCAAGTTTTGCGGTGAACCCAGACACACTGGGCACTCCTAAAACCTATTTTGCAGAAAGACATCCAGTCTTCTCAATGCTCAAAGGAACAGAACAGGAATAATTTCTTCTGCTAGTTGCTGCCAGAGCGCAATTGACCTCATATTTAAGTGTTTGCACCTTGTTTCTCATTTCAATTTGCCTGACTACCCTTTCAGTAACTGATTTTACTTAGGCTTTTCTCAGCTAGACTAAGAGTAGCTCATGTCTGATATTTTCTCCCTGTGAAGCAACTCATACACTATAATCAAGTACCTATCTATCATTTGGTCATGAATTATGTAACTCTTCATGAACACTAAGCGTTCAATCACCATGTAGGCAGCCAACTGCCAAAACACAGTCATCACGACCTTTGTTCTGTGGATGCCCAATCCCAGAGGCACCTATAATTTTCATGGAGGCACAGGCACACAAAGCTGTACTTCCAAGCACTCTCCAAAACATGTCTTGCAGCATGGGGAAGCAGCTCATGCTTTTAGTTCTTCTAGGATCCATAAGAGTAAGAAATCTTCCATTCTTACAAGGCCCTGGGTGGCAGACTCTCTGCAGGCAATTTGAGTGCTTTGCAAGCATAGTATTACAAAAAAACACACCAAAAAACATACCCGGGAGTACAATTAATTGATTTACATTCACTGATTTTTTTGTTAAAGACTTCCAAGTAAGACTTTGTATGACCCTAATACTAAATTAAACATCACCAAATTTTCTGTTCAATGTCTTAAGCAGTTCTCTAACAACTGACTGTTGTGAAGCCATATTCAACCAAGAGCACTGTGACTCAAACTATGTAGGCATTGCACCTGTTTTGCATATGAGGAAACTTGGACAAAAAGCAAGACCAGTATAACTTTTGATCAGTGAAAAACTGGGTTATTCTCGTTTCCTAAAGTAGCGCTCATTCTTGGAGATCATCTTCATTTTTTACGGGGCAGCATGGAAATAACAACATGGAAAAAACCCCATTATCATCGCATAACTTTCAACATCATCACAAAACCAATAATGAGCAAACTGCTGTTGTCTCTGAAGAGCCTTTTGCCTTACAACTGGTTTAGTATCCACAGAAGACTACTATGCACGCTATTAGATGCCATGGACTCCATTGGAATAATGGAGATAATCAGGCATAGATACTATACTGTTTGGACATAAGTAATGCATCATAATCGTATCATAATGTTTATATGACAAGGGCTCCTAAATGATGAACATTTAGTCCAAACTGAAATTATCACTACCAAGTGATGTTGATCCAAAGCAGACAAAGCACTGAGAAAGACAGCGGGAGAATGGATCTCTTGCAAGTTCTACCGCAGGCATAGGCCCTTCCCCTGTACATCCTGTCAAAGTGTTCAGGCTCAGTATAGCAATGCAGCAGCAGTTGGAAGAAAAAAACATATCCAAGATTTTTGGAAACTCAATGCATACAAGAGTCAATCAAAAGATTTCTTGAGCTTGCTTTGAGACGTGCAATATAGACAAGCTCACAGTGAGCAATTTTTTTTTCATCAAATAATCTCATTTTTAGAAAAATCCCTAAAATGATAGTCAACAACATGACATGACAATTCACTCTTCTATTGCATTCATTTTTCATTTGTAAAGACATATTTTTCAGATTTCCATGTGGATAACAAGCATATACATAAAACGCTTCCACTGAAACCAAATATCTATGACAAAACACTAACTGCAGGATTCCAGAGCTTGCTAGTAAGCTCACTTCTGTTCTTAGAACAGTAATATGCTCTATCAATATTTTAAATGTGATTTTAAAAATAAAATAAATGAACACTGTGGATAATGGATTAACAATCTCTGGGTTTCGTGTTTTTTTTTTCCCCAACAAAATTTCTATTTTAACACAGTCCTTGAGAAAATGGGTCAGAGAATATCAAGAAACAGGCACAAAGCTCTTACAGAACAACACACAGTGACATTTTGAAAAACAGTTTTGATGATTTGTATAAAAATTAGAGGTTAAATGCATAAACTGGTATTTGAAGTGTGATCTAGCAAATTCAATCCACAATTTTATGTCCAGCTGCATATATCTCTTTGTTGGCTTGTGTGCATTAAAGGCCTGCTGTTCAAACACAGCACATTTTAAAAGATAAAAAGTATAATCTAGACTGCTCTTATTTTAAAATATATAAGGTTTATAAGGAATATAGCTGTATTGTTAAATACCTCACTCCATGACAGAGGGAGCCTATAATAAAAGAGGAAAGAAAGTCTGAAGCCCTGGTTTTGTGGCATTTCCAGATGTCAATTTCTCCTATTATATTGAATCTGAAAGATGCAGAGCAGAAGCGCTATCACCTTTCAATTACAATATCATCCTTACTCATGTAGAAGCCAACTTGGTTTGCCTTGCAACTTCCACAGCCTTTTTCTTAGAAAAACAGCTTCTTCAAGTTCCCTACTACCATGGACCCCATAAATGCATATAGTAGCTGCCAAAGAAAGCTCAGTCAAAACTAGTATTACAGCATTGCATTATAAAGAGCATTAACTTCAAATAAGAAGTCCAACTGTCAATCTTAATTTCATAAGACAAGAAACAGACTTCACTTTTACTCTCAGACACATCCTAAAGGTACCCCACAGCTCAGTTCTTGGTAGGTTGTGGTGAAGGAATTTCTGACTGTCCTGCAAAGTAGCTGGAGATGGTGTCTGTCTCTTTGCCAGTCATGAGACTTATTCTATTTCTATCTGCTCAAAGAAGCAAAAGGGCTGGCTTCCCTGTTACAAGGCAATATTAGAACACAAAGGACAGACAAATATGTTTAAGTTAAAGAAAATCAATCTTGTATGACACTTTCATACTCCCATCATCCTAAAGCGTTCTGTGTTATGTTGTAGATTCTCTGCGGGTGCAGCCAATGACCAATAAGTCACCAGTAACCGTGAACCAGCCACAGAACAAATCTCATTTTTATAAGGGATGTTAGCCAGGGCACGGGAGTTGTCCTTCATTCCTCTAAAATTCTTCTCTAAAACCTTTAACTCTACAATGTCCAGCAGTCAAAAATGGATTGAAAAGAAGAAAAGAAACTCCATTTAAGTCTGATGTGAATACACAATTATCACCTAGGTTTCTCTTCACTAGTGTTTCTTTTTGAAAGGAAAATACAGTATCATCCTTTCAGCAATGGTATTATGGAAACAATATTTCAACACTTTTGTTGTATATCAATTCTAGGCTAGCCAGACAATAATTAGGTGACAATCTCTTTTTGCTAGTACTAATATATTCTTATGGTACCCTGTTTAGTGTAAGGGGATTTCTACAGATTAAAAATTAATGTATAGAAATGAGATATCATTAGTATACAACACATGGATGACTGTTCTTCTACTCTGCCAAGACAAGCAAGTTGAGTAGTTTTAACCACAGCATGCTGCAATGAACAATTAATTTACCCAGATACAGTCTTGAACAAATAACATGAATACGTACACAAACGTTTGTAATTTTGGGATGTTAGTGATTCTACCAGTGTTACAGCTCTCTGTGTTATGTCTGCCTATCCATCTACTGAAAGCATTTGATTTTTTCATAGTAAGTGGGATTATTGTAGCAAAAATCCAACAGTGTCTGGATTTAAGCTCTGAGTTGAATAAGCATTTGCTTTAGTGAGAACTATGGTGAAATATGATCAGTTTTCTGACCTATTTTGAAATTGGTATTCTGCCAACTGGCATTTTGTTTGCACATCCAGATATTATCCACCATATGTTGACATGACATGATGATTGGTTCCAAAATGAAGTGGAATACTTGGCAAATAGAAATATATGGTACAAATAATACACTGTCTCTAGTCAAGAAAGAAAGGAGTCATTTTGAGAAGACTGAGAGGTTTTAAAATAACTAGAGTGTACACACTGCAGAGGTGAATGAAAGCTCTCCAGGTTGTGTTTTTATATGGGCATTTGGATCTCAAAAAACTGAGATCAATTCCTTACAGAAGAAGATTCAAATCTGACACAGGAGTACTAATAGTAGTAATTCAATGGAAGATTAATTTGCATCTCAGGGAAAAATTGGCCCACATAGCTTCTTCCTCCTCTGGATTCCCCAACTCTTTCTTCTCACCATCTGTTCTTTTTCCCCACTGCTCTGACTTGTCTTCCCACCCAGTGATGTCTAAGTTATCTGCTTCTCTCAAGTTAAGATCACATTTCATTCAAGCTCCAGCATAATTTTGTAATATTTCTCCTAACTCCTACCACTGAACTCTTATTTTTCTCCTAACTCGATGTTCCCACTAAACTTCTGCCTTCTATTTCGAACTGTAGAATCTGTAATAAACACAAACCAACAAAAAACCCCCAAAACTTTGTTCCTAAACAGGAAACATCCCAACTTCCTTCTTTTAATTCCTGTTTCCAAAGCAATGGGTTTGTTTCACATTCCTCCAGTGACTTTTGTGTGTGCTCTCTAATGCAAAGCCTGAAAACTTATTTCTAAGTTACTGATTGATCTCTGCTGTTCTATCTTTAATGCCAAACACTGTCTATCCTTTTGTAATGAAATCTAAGAATGTTTAAAGTACATTAATTTGCCACTGTATTTCCAATGGAATTTTGGTTTTCTGTTCTTGGAGGAATAGCATGAGCAGAAGGACTTGATACAAATGTTAAAAAAATATTTCTCTATAAAAAGTTCAACTAGATTTCAAAATGAAGCATCTAAGTAGCATGCACTTCCAATGTTTATTTACTGAACTGCAAGCTTTGCTTGTGAAACATGAATGGGTTTCAGTGCTTAATACATAACCTTCAACCCTTGTGAAAACTTGAAGAGGATTAAGCCCAACTGAAAATCATGTTCTTCTTCAGAATAAATGATAACAACATAACTTCTCATTCTCTTATTACAATCATTTAAACATGCACATATAGAAAAGAGAAAAATTTGTAAGCAAAGGGAGAATGACCTTACCAGCATGCAAGTATGCCAGATCAGGATTTTCAATGTCAGGGTGTAGTTCTTTCAAGTGGTTACGAAACTCCACAGGGATATTGGTTCCATAGTCACATTTAGGACAGTTATACATTTTTACTCCTTCATGCTTTCCTGTATGTAAGATGTGTTTACGGATATTTTCTGCACAGTTAGACCTAAAAAGCAATGAAAAAAAAAAGTTATATATTATTTCCTACTTGTGGCTCAAATAACATCTAGTGTTATAAGAGAAAATCAGTGCTCAGTAGTAATTTGTCATTATCTGCATCATTTTTGCATCCTCTCGCACAAATGGTCTTTCCATCAACGCTCCCAAAGCTGTTTCAGGTTAACTGAACATTACATCTGAACCAGAAGCATTAAAAAGGGATCAAATTTTACATTTGCAGAAGTCTTTAAACTTTTATTTTTTTCATGGTAGCCAGTGATGAAATTAAACAAAAGTCTTAAGTAAAACCGAAATATACAAGTGCCTATAACATTCCCAATGGAGCTCACATGAACTACACAGTTCCTAGATTCCACAGAAGTTGTAGTGAATTACTTTGTAAATAAGTTCCACCAACACTCATCTCACCCTATAAACTCTTCCTAGGAAAGAGAACTGAGTTGCTCAAGTTTATATCTCTTTGAAAATAGACAGATTCTGATTTACATCTTTAAACACAGCTTTTGTGAAAGCAATAGAGTTTTCACACATAAAAGTCAGCATAAGTATACAATTACTTTAATGGATTTCAAAGAAATATTTCTAATGATATTTTTGGAAAAAAAGTGAATATAGAAAGATTTCACATTTCTTTTATTCACAAAGAGATCCACATGGCAGTAATTTTTAATTTCTAGTGTTTAAAATTTTGCAGTCTCATTACAAAATTACTTTGCATTTGACTTTCCTACTTATTCAAACTTTGCGATGAATTCTATATAAAATATAGTGCTGCTTAATTTATTTCAATCAGAAATAGCTATTATGTATTATATTCTTGAATCAAAAGAACGGCCTGGAGATGTGTGCCATTGTTTTGGGGGTTTATTTATTTTTCAGACTTTCTTAGTACCATACACTATTATTATTGCCAAACTGCAGTTTAACTGAAAAAAGTACAAATACTCACCTAAATTACATAAATGCATAATACTTCACAAATATTCAAAAAAGACAACTGTACTATTTTGGGCAACTGATTGTTTATCTGTCACTGCTACAAATACTCAAGTACCAGGCACTTAAAAAAAAGACCCCCAAAATAAGTGGGAAGTAGCAGCTTGAAGTTCTGCTGGAGTGCTTGCCTGTCCCTCGGAAATGGTCATAGTAAGGTTGGTATCTGCCTTATGGTGCTGCCAAAGCTCACCCTCTGTCATGTCCATCTGCTATATACTGGTATAATGATCAGACTCCTGAGACTGTCAGAGAAGACACTTATCACTGAAAAATAGAGAAAATATTGGTCCTCAGCATCTATCAGGATTCAGCCCTAATAAAACTACAATGCTCATAAATGTTGTTAGGGTAAAAATGCATTTTACAAAAAAAAAAAAAAAAAAAGGATAGTGTACACTGCAATGAAACCAGGAGACAACCTGGTAACCTTCTATCATAGGTTACACTTTAAAGGGCAGTAGATTAAAGCCGAGCATATGAATCTGAAATAAAATATCTGTGTTCTTTTAGCTCAGCTCTCATACTGTGTTAAGGGAGGACATAAAACATTTCACTTTGAAATATTTCTGTTTAGTATATAAAGGATCCATGGAAACCTATGTAAGAGTTGTGAAGGAAACCCAGCCTGTACAAGTGATAAAAGGCCAGTTCTATCTCCTTTAATTTGGAATTTGCTCCAACCTCTTTTAACAGAGCAATCCCAAAGTCTCATTTATTCAGTCATCAGTAAAAATCTGTGACTAACCACACAAACATACTGACGTAAAAATTTTAAACCCATGTTTTTCCATGTGGCAAGGTCAGAAAGGCTTAATCAGAAATGAGGAATGTGAGATCATAAGGCATTACAACTGGGCCCTCATATTAGGTTGCAAAGCAGCAATTGTAATCATAAAGGTAAACCATGAAGGTAACAACTGGCAAATCCAAGCATTTTTGAAGCCAAGTAGTACCTTTAAATACGACATGACAAAAGTACTGCATATAAAATGTTTTTTTTTAAATTATTCAGTATGGTTTGAATGTTCATTTTATTAGAAATCTTCTCGAGACCATGTACTGTACAAGTATGTTATTATGTGTCTGCCACAAAACACCTCCACCAACACTCTGTTTAAGTGTGTAGTTACATCCCTTCATCTCATAAGAGTAAACACAGAAGTCTGTGATTTTAAACAGCACTGTATTTTCATTAAAGCTATGTATGATAAGCATCTAACTAAAACTTTCAGTGTTGCAATAGTGATGATAGTCAAGCATTTGACAGGCCTTGTATTAGAAGATTCAATTCCAGGTGTTTATAAACTTTGAAATACAAATTTCCTTTGTTCTGAAATTTGGCAGTTAGAGCCCAGCCCAAAAGAAAACCCTTGAGGAAAGCCTTTCTGTTTTTTTGAGTTCCAATCTGAATTACAGCCACAAACAAGTAAGTGCAGTTTTTAGGAGACTAGCTTGCATTTCAGTAAGACTAAACCAGAGGCTTCTTACTTAAATTACTACGATCATTGCTTAATATAAGCACACTTTCGTCCTCATGATGAATTTTGAAAATCAAATGTACATATTTCTGTCAATTTGGCCATGCTCTGCAATAACAGGAAGGGAACTCATTAGAGAGACTTAATTAGTCTAAAGCTATAGTTGATGGGTTTATATTCAATTCTGATGCAGAGAAACACAACAAAAAGGGGTTTTTTAATTTCACATCTTGCAATAAGTCTTCATATTAGATGTGAAAAAAGGTTTGAGACTGAATGCAAATCCCACAACAATTCTATTAAAGGGAAGATGGAGGCCTGTATAGTTTTCAGTGTCCTGTCAGTGCTATATGTGGTGAAAGAGGAGACAGAACATGTTACTAAGGTACACTGCAGATGAACAGGAAATATGAGGAGTTGAAAAGCTCAGCCCACACTCTCTGTGCAATAAGCCTGTATGACCTACTCCATCAAACACTGATACACTGGGAAGAGCATAGGCCTATTTTCCTCTGCACACATCCAGGAGAGCTCCCACATCTCTGTAAAGGACAGCACTGTGAAATAAGGGAGACAGATGGCAAGCTTCTCCTGAGAAATGCAGTTACTGCTTAAGACAAACAAAACCTCTTTTGGATGAAGATAAAAAAGCACTTTTATCTCTAATGTTCATTGCACAATGATGTGTTCACATTGCTGTTCTAACTGTGCGTTTCATGTTGCCATTAGAAATCCTTTCCCACCAACCAGTTACCTCTGTCTTTTGCTTTTCTCAACAAATTAAAGGTTGCTGTATATTCAAATGAAAACTGGAAATGACTTATTGATTGCAATAGGGTACATGAGTCACAGAATCACAAAATGGTTAAGGTTCTACAGGACCTCTGGAGATTGTCTGGTCCAACCCCTCTGCTCAAGAAGGACCACCCAGGGCCATTGGCCCAGGACCATTTTCAGGCAGCTTCTGAATGTCTCCAAGGACATCTTCCAGCCTCCCTGGGCTACCTGTGCCAGTGCTCAGTCACTCTCACTGTGGAATAGTGTTTCCTGGTGTTCAGAGGGAACCTCTTATCTTTCTGTTTGTGGCCAGTGCCTCTTGCCCTGTCACTGGGCACACTGAAAAAGAGCCTGGCTTCCTCTTCTTTATATCCTCCCTTCAGATATTTGTATACATGCCCTGAGTCTTTTCTCCAGACTGACTAGTCCTAGCTCTCTCAGTCCCTCCTTATTTGAGATGCTCCAAAGCCTTCATCATCTTAGTCCCCCTTTGCCAGACTCTCTCCAGTATGTTCATGTTTCCCTTGAACTAGGGAGCCCAAAACTGGACCAGCACTCCAGGTGTGGCCTCACCAGTGTTGACCAGAGGGGAAGGATCACCTCCTCTGGCTGCAATCCTCAAAATGCAGCCACAGGTATTATAATAATGAATAATACTCAGCTTTCAACTGACAATTCCAGTGGCACTAGCGCAATGAGGCTCAAAGCTTCTCCACAACAGGGCCTAAAGCAAGTTTCCCTACTCCAAGGATGAGAACATAACAATTTATTCAAGATTTCAGTGGTGACTATGCTTTCACAGATATTATCCATGGAGTGACAAGGAAGCCCAATGCCACATGCCACAATGCCATCCATCCACAGCATTGCCTACTTTTTAGCAGCATCAGTCCACTTCGCTGAAGAGTGGAAAAAAGCAAAAGGTTAGAAGTTGCAAAAAATGGTCAGACACTGTCAACACGAGAAGCTGTTGCTATAGTTCGTCTTCCCTACCCTTATATATATAAAAAGTAGGGTACTGTGCCAAGAGCAAGAAACAAGAGTGCCTGGTCTACAGAACACTGGGAAAATCATGCTTCTCATGAATGGGACAAAAGTTCTGGCAACTGCCTTCCTCCCAAACCCAGAAAACACAATTGTCCCTTAAGCCCCTAAAAATATTTGAACTACCCTATGAAGACATTTTCTCAGTTGCCCTGGCAAGATATAGTGTGTCACTGACCAGATTCCTCAGCAAAACTAGGTCTACCCATTAAAAACAGCAGTACTGTTCAGGGTTCTGGGATGGCAGAGCACAGATGTGCACTTTGCAGGAGGCAGAGGTGGGAGCTCAAAGTCAGCAGCAAGAAAATATGGGTGGAATGATGAGTCTTGAAGTAGATCTGTGCCAGGTGGTGGATTGTCAGCCTGAAGGTCCCCACAGTAAGTGCTGTCTGTGGTTATTATTCCCCCATCATCTCTTCCTTCTCTCCCATCTTGCAGGGCTCAGCCAGCCAGTCTCACCGGCATGCAATACAAGCTGTACGAGGGAAAGAGATTTGGGCATCCCTTCCCCAAGCAGAGGTGCCCCTCAGCCAGCAGCACTGGTTTAACCAGCCTATGCAAACAGCTGAGTTCAGCAGCCAACTGCAGAGCTGTGGCTGCCCAATACCAGAGCTATTTGCTGTCCTCATCTTTTACATGGCATTTTGGATACAGATCATGAAATAAGAGAAATTCACTAAACATCTGTTAATTCTGAATTTGTCCATGCAAAATAGGGATGCTTCTATATGTTCTAAGGTACTCTCCATGACACTACATTAGCATTGTGTTCAACAGCTAAATGAAATACAGCACGTAGTAGCCCATTTTTATTTTTTCCCCTATTTACTAACAAGAAACTGAAATTATAACGCTATTCCATTCTGCAGCGCCTGACATTTTCAGAAAGATGCTTACTGCAAGACATAGAAACGGAAGGTTTCAGAGGTGTAAATGAGGCAAAATGTTAATTATCTAGTCCACTAAGTTTTAAAAATTTTAGCACCTTGTAGGACTCTTATTTGCACAAAATAAACCTTTTCTAAAAGGTCTTCTCTAGGACATTAGGTACAAATATCCTCTTTCTGCAGAGAAATGCATATAATGTAAAGAACTTATGGCAGTTCCATGGATGTCACTATTTACAACATAAAAACAAACACAATGATACAACCGATTGAAAAGATTTCTGTTTTTCCCTGGTTTGTCAGTATGAATCAAGTTCACATTCATATCAAAAGAACTCTGAAGGTCTTCTGCACAGTTTATAACCTGCTATGCAACCTGCAAGAAGTACACAGACCTGGTAGTATTTTGATTCAAAAATAGTAAAATCTCCAGATACTTTCTTCCAGAAATAAAGCAGTTATGTATGACGAAAACAAACTTCTAAATGAAGCAATATATATCATTGTAGACTCTTAACCTCCATTATTCACCAAAAGTTTGCAGGTATTTCTTTAACAAAAAGATGTCATCTAACTTGGAAAACTGTTTTTACATCAAAACTGCAATAATGTAATTAAACTAAAAAAAGGAGAGCCATAGATTTTTAGAAACAGAGAGTCATACGGAACACTTAGCTTGACCTCATGAAGAGCATAGTTCATAAAATGTTTTCCCAGTGATTCTTAAACCATAACTCTTTCTGGTACTAAAGCATGGTTTTTAGAGACACATTGAAATCTGATGGAAAACAACAGGGAATCCTCTGAAATCACATGTCAATTACTCTATAGTTGATCACTCTCACTTTCACAAACTGTCATATTTCTCATCCTCCTGCATCCAGCTAACAGTGTTACATGTCCAACACACCTTGCTCGGCTGTAGAATCCCCCAATATCTGGACCTCTAGCAGATAAGCTATGGAGACCCAGTCTCTTATAATTCACTATCATCAGATTCTTCCTAAACTCTTTTCAGTTGTAAACATTGCGTTAAGCTTTGAATACTAGAATTTCACACCAGTGCTGAATACATGGGTGCCATGACTTTCAGCATCCTCCAGCTGCAGCCAGGAGTTCTGGAGTTCCTGGATCCTCCTTGAAGCACCAAGCTCTCAAGTACACTCATTTAAACAACCTTTCAGGTTGTTTTCAGCATTGCTCCTTTCCAAAATACAACCCTTTTAGCCTGCCTTTGTTTCTTGCTGTCATTAAACTCCATAAAAACTAGCATTCAGTAGGGTGGTGGCAAACAACCTAATAGGCAATATTTTTTTGACAGGAAAGAAACAAATACCTTAATCTGTAGTAATTGCATTATACAAACAGCCTTATTCAATGAAAACCTTCACAATGACAGTCATTCTGCCCAACTTCTACAAAGCAAAAACCGAGACAAACAAACCAAACAAAAATTCCACCCAGCACGCTCAAGATTTAGCTATATTTCTGATTTTAAAATAAAATAAACATATTGCAAGCTAGCTACATTATAATACATAATCTGCATGTACCACTAGCACTCAGTTCAGACTGCAAGTACTGGCTTACTTCTTCAGTGGTACAGGTCAATAAAGTATTGCACAAGAGATGATAAAAAATAGCAAAATATCATAGCCAAAAATACATTTTGTAATGTGCTGAAACTAACACTATAAAACTGCAATAATTATTATACATTAAAACACACATATAACACATATATGTGCATGCATGAACAAGAAATGTAGTACATTTTCTCAGTCTTCTTGCTACTAACATGCACCTGGGGTTACTTTTTTCTTGCTCTTCTCCTTTCAAAATAGAACTCCTACCTTTTGTTTAGGTTTTAAATGACTGGGAAAACAATCACATGGATACAAGTGCTAGCTTTCTGCAACCAACCTCAATTATCAAGTGACTTATAACACTATTGCCAGAATTAGCAGCATATGGATCTGTGGGAACTCAGGAGGTCAACTACCATGTATCCAGCACCGGCTCAGTTTTGCCTGTTCACATATCTCTGTGCTGCTCCTAAAGACCTGTGGTGGACAGTGGCAACGAGCTGCTGGGGAAAAACAAAGCCTTTATCATCTTAGCTGTTTCAGCAGCAAACATTTACTCACAGCTGACACTTTTCAACTACCCCAAGATGAGATGACTGAAGTACACACCCATAGTGTCATAAAAATGCATGCCCGACAATCTGGTGGCCACATGTATTGCCATGTTTTCATGTACTGCCATGTATTGCATGCATTGCCACTCAGAAAATATGAAGTAGCCCATAAAAGAGAGTACACTACATTTACATGCTTTAATGAGATTTTATAATATAGTCAGTTTCACAAAGAAAATAATAAAAATGTATTTGGGATTTATTCTGATAGTGTTATAGCAACACCCAAGGATAAGAATTGTAATGTTTTCTGCTTTTCTACATTTTTAGCTTTGCTTTTATTTTTTTTCCTGTAATGATCTATTTGTTATGACATACAGTATGTGTGACAGATGTCCAATGCTGGCTGCTAAAAAGTAGCAGAGCCCTGTAGGGAAGCAGCAAAAACTTGTGCGTCAGCACTGAAAATGATGGAAGATTGATAATTACTGCTTGTGTCTGAGCTCCCTTCAGCAGACTAGCATGTCCAAATTGTAATTTGGCCACAGCTCCACCATTCCACTTACAATGTATTGGAATGAAAATTCCCAATGTCAAATAATGGATCATTACAATTACATGTGATACAAGGAGTAGATTATGAGAGCCAAAGCGCATACTTATAAAGGCAAATTCAGGGTAAGTGGAAATTCTGAAGGGAAATAAGTGATGTACTCTAGCCTTGTTTACCTCTGAGCAATCAGCAAAGCCACTTACAACCTTGCACAGTGAACAACAACCAAAGTATAAACCCAGTGCTGGCATCTGGATCTACTCATGAATTTTCAGTAGTATTTTCCTCAAAAAAACCCCAAAACAAAAAAAAAACCCAAACAACACCCCCAAAACAAACAAACAAACAAACAAAACAAAACAGAAAAAAAAACCACAAAAAAACCTCATGAAAAAGCAAACAAAAAACCCTGAAACCAAACCCCAAAACAAGAACAACAACAAAAACAATCAAACAAAAAACCCCCCACTTTAGTTCACAACACACTTCACAATTTGAAGAAAATCTGATTTTTGCAGAAAAAAAATCCTCTCATTCCAAGGAAGTAAGGTTTCCTGTCTTAAATACTTCCATTAATTCTACTTTCTACAGGAAGAGAAAGAAATAAAGAAGAGACTTATAGGCAGAAGCCTGCAAATTATGTCTGAAGTACTAGACTCGGGAGGAACAGGTGGAAAGGGTACAGAAAGGCAGGGAAATGTGCCTCAGCTCTCCACCTGGGCTACGGTCTTCACTGTCCCCAGAGGGACAATGCAGAGCTGAGTTGAGTCTGCAGTAGCTCTTTGGAGAGAGCCTCAGTTTCTCCTTTTACTCAGTAGAGGGAAAAAAAAAAAAGGCAAACCAAAAAAAAGCAATTTTTCATAGGACTGATCTGCTACTGAAAACTCTGTAACATTAGCTAGAACTCCTGGCTTCCACCTTGCTGCAGGCAGACTGGGCTCTGTAACGGCCTGGCTCAAGGGTCCTCTGGATCTGCATGCCTGCAGCGTGAGGGATGCAGAGGTCTGCGGTGCACAGCGCACTGCTGCACTGTGTCAGCCAAGGTTTAAGTGGCAGAAATAGCAGGTGGAGTTCATCTATTTCACAGTAACTGAGAATAATCACTCCATTGTTCATGGGCTTCCTCCCTCCCCCTTTCCTTTCTTCTTGGAGCAGATGGCATAAAGGAGAAGTTGGTCTGAGAAACAGCATCTCTGCAGTGGTGTAAGGATGGAGACTGGGCTTTAAGTATCATAGACCCCGATTTAACAAGGTACTTACGCATTTGTGCAGCTTAAGTACAAGCAGCCCCCATTGACTTCAAAAGAATGACTCACAAGGTTAAATTTATGTACATGATCAAATACCTTGCTGAAATGAGGCCATGGAAAACATCCATTTTTTAAAAAAGCTAGGATGAATTTAATTGAAGACATGCATTTCCTTTCAACATCAATTTTTTTCCCTATTGTACTTCTTTTAATGACCACATAAAGTAATGGAACAATTCTGTAGTCTGTTTGTATATCCTCAGGAACACATAAAGTACTTTCACAGATACAGAAGTGCAGATGGAGCCTAGGAAAGGGTGTGGAATCTATCGACTGCACAAGATGAAACTGGACTCATGTTGCGGGAGTCAGAAATGATAGCAACAGACCCTAAAGGCTGCCTGTCAATCTCAGATGCAGATGGTACTTCTTCCAACTGGCCTTCGTGTCAGTTCCTTCAACCATTTTAGTGACAACACGGTTCCCTAGAGGGTAGATCCTGTTGCTTTGCAGCCTGGATTCATACCCAGGGCACTGTGGTCTGTACGATCTCTGCTCAAAGTAGGTTTTTTTAATGCTAATACAACTGCCTTTTCTTGCCCTATTCCAGCCCCAACCCCCCCATGCAAAAAGAGATGGTGGTTTTCTATCTCATTTCAAATGTTCTAATTTATCAAAGGAATCAGCAATAATTGTCTGAAAGATTCCCTTTTGTTATTCATGCCAGAAGTACATATAAAATCCCTAGTAATAAAATTTATAGATGTAACTGTAATAGGCAGCATGATTAATAACAATGACACTGCCATCATACAGAGCAGTTTCAGAAGCCAGGCCTGCTCAATCAAAACATGTACACAACTACACGTTACATTACCCACCTTTGCACAATGCATGAAGAAACTAAGAGAATGCAAGAATGCTGTGAAAAGCTGTGACATTGAAAATAATTTGGGGATTAGTGGACCATCGGTTTAATGTGAGCTTCCAGCGTGATGCTATAAGCAGAAAGGTCCCATGCCAACTTTAGACGAGCAAGGAAGTAGCAAGCAAATGTAATGTTGTTTTTATGACACTGGAGAAACTAATTCTACGTTTAAACAAATAGCCACAAAGTGATTAGAAATAGAAGTTAAGTAGGGGAAAATCTTCAAAACACTTAATAAAAACCCCTTCTGTTTTGCTTATTGCACTTGAGCTTGGGGCCTGAGTAACTTAACAGAGAAAGGTGTGATTAAGAGACAACTTAAATTAGAGAAAACCCATACAAAATCAAAATCAATGACTACAAATTAGTCATATCCAACTGAGAAAAAAAAAGCACAGTTTCTTCAGAAATTATTTTTTCACACAAGAGGAACAGGTTCGCCAACTTTGGATGTTTTCAGATCAAACCTGAATGTGTTTCTAGATAACAAAATTCAGTCAGATGCAAGAGGCTCAGTACAGAGCAAACTGGAAAAAAATCCCACCTATGCAGTCTGTTTTATGTAGAAGGTCAGACTGGCTGAGCTTAAGGCTTTTTCTGGGCTCAAAGTCTAAAAGAAGTACAGTTTAAGTGTGAAAAATGTCATTGTGAGGTCAGCCATTTATTGTGCTTACATGATGTCATGGAAATTTGTTCAGTCTGCAAATTAAAATATATCCTTCCTGGCTGTCAATACTGCAAAATCATCTTAGATGCTGAAAGTCAAATCTGGGTCTTTAGTCAAGAGATATGATTGATTATCAGATCTAAAATGTGTGTTGAAAGTATATATCAGAGAAACATCATTCTCTTCAGATTATGTCCTCATAATGCCATTGTCTGCACAAATGTAAGTAAATGCAGCATTTGGCTCTGTACTTTGAGCTTACTTCACAGGCATCATTCACCTTGGAAGAACTGGTTTTAAGAGTAGGGAGCAAGTAAAACTTGATTTTTATTCCTTCAAGAGTACATTTGCCTGTAAGGATGCTCTGCTGCTCAGTAAGAAATTACAGTTTTCATGTAGCTAGACTTTCACTGGAGACATACACATCAAGATCAACATGCTGTGTACTTCACCAAAAGATACTGAAATGGAATGAAAGCACCTAACCATGTATTTAACTTACCTAGCACACCTATATGTAGAGTCAAACATACAAGGCAGTTTCTAGTACTACTACTTCAGACTATTCAAAATTGCAGATAAGCTGTCTTGTATAAGTATTAGCTTAAAATTGGACCACCCAGAACAGATACAGTATTACTGTTCTTTCAACTATACACAACTATGTCTGAATATTAGACACACAGTTTTAACTAGATGAGAAATCAGGGCTACACTGTAAATCTGTTGATTGAGTAGAATAGGAACTGCCTGAATGGCGTTACTTCAAAAAGCTGATATAGTACCCAAGAAGAAAAAAATTTAAAGCACCAGGGGAAAAACCTTCTGGATGTCAATAAAATTCTGTCACACTGGGGAACTTCTATAGACCAATGCGAAAAAAATTATCCTATGATCATGTATTCAAAGGTTCTATCTTAAAGAAGAAAACCACAACCACAGAAAAATAAACCCCATCACATTACATGAAAATAAACTTTTTTCATTTAGTATAGTGTTTTAGACTTGTCTTTTTTCCCACAGAGGGTTAATGTGAAAAGAGGGAAAAATGGTAAAATATGAAACTTTTTCTTTGGCTTCATCTTTCACATTCTCATATCATACTACAGCAGAAACTAATGAACTTGCTCACTTTGAAAGCCCTTTTGCATGCTTCTTCCTTCACCCTTAACTCTGATCCTCACAGATCTTCCCATATGTGTGTGCCAATTTTACTGGTATAAAATGTGCACTTTTATTAGTTGTGTTCTGATGATTTCTACTGAGAGATACTTAAAGCTTATACAAGTCAAAAACTATTTTATCACTTCTGAAGAAAACTAATAGGGCAGAGCCACTGAATGATAAGAGAGACCACTGAATTTATTTAATAATGCATGTCCATTTCACAAAAATGGCCTCTGTAATCCTTTTAAAAATAATAACCTGTTCATTTCAGACCTTGCACAATGCTTCTCTTTGTCCCTTGTAAGTCTCTCAAATGTCTTATTTTAAAGGAATATATAGTACTCCCGGAAGACATTTTCCCATTTCTATTCTCTTCAACTCCTGTGAGCCCTTGTTCTGTGTGATAAGGCAATCTCCTTCGGGATCTGAGCTGTGTAGTTTCGCACCACGAGTGACAAGGACTCAACTTGAATAACTGCTGTGCGCAGGTTGTAATTATGTCAGCTGGAGTGTTGAACAAGGGGACTGATTAATGTGAGCCCCAGCCCAGGCACAGTCCCTATCAAAACCTTCGTGCAGGCCAGCAGTGGGGATGGGTTAAAGCAGAAAGACAAAACATGCTGTATCGTCCATGATAGATGAATTGCTCCAACAGTCTTCAGGCAGATGTTCCAGGACAGTATAATATACAATTACTCTGCCTTATCACCTTCCCAGGGACAATAAAGCTTCCTCCTTCTATAGCTCATGTGAGTGAAGGCAAAATTAGTTTTACTTTTACAACACTGACTCACTTATCATGTTGCCTTGATTGTGCTTTTACAGCTAAAGAAAACATATATTCCACTCTTAAACTAAAAAAACAACCAAACAAACAAAAAAACACCACCAAAAAACCTCTGCATTCTTTACCTTTTAAATAAAACCAAACTATTCCTTTGAATCTCTTTTGCATCATAGTAACACAGTCCTTAAAGTTCAGTTCGTGATTCTAGGGAACATAACTAACTTGAGGACAACTGTACCTATTCATAAGCCTAATGTCATACATACATATATAAAACCACATTAGTGAATCAAGTCAGAATGTATAGAATAACAAAAAATACATAGGTTTGATACAAAAGATACCTATGTGAATAACATGCCTTTAGTGACTATTTTAACTAAGCACTCATTCTAAAAATGCCACACTACTCTTGCAGAACAATTCTTTGAGAAGTCATTACTCCACATACCTCTTTAAAAGCCACAAGAGTTTACTGAATAACTACTATAAATAATCCGAGTATTCTCCAAAAAGTAAAGATAAATTAAGAAAATCATATAAATTTAGGAAAACAGCTACATATTTGTATTTGTTTTGTTTTAGTTATCAGATCAGTTCAGTAGTCTATATGTTTCAGGGCTATTTCCAATAGTTTACAGAAGAGCAGCTTACTCACATGAGGTGAATAGCAAGAGAAGGATATAGCTCCTAACATCTTGAAATCCTTCCTTTCCAGATACTGGATGGTTATAGATAAAGAAGCTGTGCTTTAAAGAAGAGTCTAAATAATTCTACTTGCATTCCAAGATGCATTGCTTTCAGTACTACCCTTTCTTCAGCTATGTAACAATGACAAAAACAGAACAAAAATAATGCACCCAGAAATGCATTTAGTGAGACACTTACTTGAAGGTCAAGTTTAAAAACAAAGCCAGAATAAAACAGTCAAGGCTGATTCTAATGGCACTTAAGACTGTACACATATTTGAAACTCTATTTATATGCATTTAATTCTCATGAAAGGTATTGGATTACTATTACCATAAATGAGAGATGAGATTTTCTAAGGAGACTATAGGAATTAGGCACTGACATTGCACTTGAACTGAATGCAGGCCACAGCTGTTACACCTTCTTTGAGCTTTTAGCCATTAAACAGTATCCCAGCCCAGGCAACAGTAAGGTGTCACCACAACAGTACAGGCTTTCCTACACTCTCCTAGTGAAATGTAATCCTATGTTTACAAAGCAAAAAATACGTCCAAGAAAGCTGGTACGTTCCGCCTGCACAGCACATTGACCTCAGAGGGTGGCACGACAGAATGATGTTATGCTACTCACTGCATGGAGAAACAATAAAAAAAGGCCTTGGCCTCAGAAAAATTACAGTCTAAGTGTTGAGAAGGATATGATAATCAGAAAGTAGGCAAAAAGAGTACTGATGACTTTAGAAGACAAGGCATCAGTAAAACAGGGTAGAAACACGCTTCTGTTTAGATGCATTGTTGGGCAGAGCAGTGCTAGAAGGCAAGCTAGTCTGTCCTCCATAACCATGCAAATTCCCAATAGAATCAGTGGGCATGAGAAAGAACTAATGTAGGTCTCAATACGTGCTTAAATTAGGCATCTACTTTGTCTAAAGAAAGTGTAGGTCACCAATATGAAACATCAGGAGCAATCCTCTGGAAAATGAAATGCTGTAGCCCCTACCTTTCTGGAAATTAAGGCACTATTCTAGGGAATAGAACTCCAGAGATTTTGGGCTGCCTTTATCTTCAGGAAGACTGAATTACGTTCTCCTCTATTCAGGGAAATATATTAGCTGGCATGAAATACCTTGCACCAACCCTTCCTTCTTGAAATTCTGCCATTAGACAGCCAGGAAGTGCCAGGAGCCAAAACCAGATCTAATCCCCGCTTTCAGAATTGTTCTGTTTTCCGTTATGTTCCCCACATAGCTTTCCTAGAAAATCCAAACAACAGGCTCTGTGCCCTTTCAGCTGAGAATCCTAAACAATAACTAGAATGAGGCTGCAGACAGCACTGCCATTATTAATAAAATGAATCCTGACTCGTCTAATATTCAGGCCTCTAAGACATATCCAAGAATATAGGAATAGGGGCCTGTTTGCTTAAAAACTGTACCAAAATTCTTAAGGCAAAGATACCCATTTCCCCAGGACAGAGACTTCTGAGCATGTCTCAGTGATTTCATTCAATTGTGTAAGAACTTGCAAACTCATTAGGGAGGGAACTAAAAAAAACCAGAAACTCCAAAAGGAGTACATGCTTTTGGATTTCTCTTTTGGCATGATTTAGGGAGATGGGGATCCCCTCTGCAAATTTTGGGTACTCAATCCCACAATTTACTTGCCTAGTTGAACTTTTTTTACTCTTCAGGATACCAAGTCATGTGGAAGGTGCTGCCACTCCCTGACTTTCCATTTCTCTCCTAAGAAGCAAGTAGACTGGCAGAGAATTGTCACTTCACTGAGGACATGGAGGTGATGTGATTAACATCAGGACTTTATCCACTGTCTTGGTTTTGCTTTATAGTATCGACCCCATGACAGCACACACTACCCAGCCAGTGAGAGCTGACTCCCAACTGAGCTATGGAACAGAGATGCTTAGGTGGAGAGGATCTTAGTTCTAATCCTTTCTGTTACAGTACTCCTGCCATGCTACTGGTGACCTGAAACTAAAAATGGGCACATCAGAGCAGGAAAAGAAAATAAAGATTCTCCTGATGCTACATTGTAGACTTCTGAGGGAAAAGAGATCCAAACAAGGGAGGAAGCCAGGAACAGATGTGTGTGGACAAGAACTCAGATAAAACAAACACTCTATTTACTTTTTATAATACAGTTCTGCAACCTAGAGTACTAACAGCACTATCCATTACCCAGTCCTGTATACTCATGCCTCACCTCTCCACCAGGAAACATACAGCCATTCCAAAAAGATGCACTCACTGGCCTTGGTTCGGCTGATTGCCTGACTTGATGTTGCTGTATTTGAACACACTGGATAGTAGACACCTGCTTTGCCCTAACAAGGGCTCAGATTTAGGACTTTCCTCTCTGGTCTGACACAGACTTGAACAAATCTGGCGCAAATTCCTTTATCTTTAAAACATTTCTTCTTGAAAGTATTTTTACGGCTCTTCAAAATGACTATATTTCAGCATACAAAAATCAATCACCTAAATACCATATGACTGTGCCATAATTTATTAGTGCTGATCAAAATTTTAAAGACTAGTAATTAAAATTCAAATTAAAATATGATGAAAGTCACATTTAGTCACCTAAAGGAAGAGGCTGAATTTCAAACAGGTACTGATCCACTGCACACCATGTGAGATGAGTATTCGAGGATACTCAGTATCACAATAACATGTAAAAGACCTTGGCATTCTTTAAAACTTTGCTTTTTTTCTCAAGTAAACACATCTGCATAGACCTATGAATCTGTCAGTTCATCAGTGAATGACTTACAGAAAAAGTGCCAAAGAAAGTCCTTGTGGAATAATTTCTATGTAGCAGGAAGTTTCTTCCTATTCACTGACTAAGAAATGTCAATGGTCTCAATGTCTTGGGTAAAAATTTGTTTCAAATAATCTCTTTTATAAAGAAAAATACAGATATTTTGGGGGTGTTCTCTTTATCCTCAAAAAATACCTTTCTAATTTTGCCTTTGAAAAGGAACTATCCTGACAACTTGCAACAAAGTGTTGATTTGGGACTCAAAACATTGGTACATGAGTGTTGTACCAACTGAAGCATGAAATCATTCTATGGGTTCTCGCCCTGTTCACTAAATCTCCCAATGCAGTAACAGCAGCTCCCTGATAAGTCCTTTCAAGATATTCCCATCCAAAGAAAAATGGCCATTCTGGGTGGTGGGGCTGGATTTTGAAAGAAGAACGCATGACAGCTGAATTTTGCCTGCCTGTTCCTCACTTTTTTTTTTTTTGCTCCTCTTTTCATCCATCTCTTTCAGAAAACATGAACTTAAATTATCTCAGCAACTACAAGAGGGTGTCAGTTTTCACCAAAACTGGCCAACAGCTTAAAAAGTGATTAAATAAACGGATGAAAGATGGATGGACAGGTGTGACTCTCCAAATAAGTTAGGGACATCACCCTAAAAACCAATCTTCATCGATTGCTTTTTAAAAACTGCCTTTTGAACTAAAGATACATATTTTTTTCCTGAAACAAAAACAAGTTACTAATGGCTTTTTATATGTTAAAACACCTATAGCACATAGGTCCAAAATTTGCTAATGGGAATGGTTCTCTGTATTTTACCAAGAGTTTGCTAACAAAAAGTTGTAGGAAATACCAGATTTCCCCAATGAAACATCAGAACTTGAGAACTGATTTTAATAATCAGAATACCTTCTACAACTTCAAAATCATTTTCAGTATTATTTGCCCTGTCGATTGTGCATGCGAAATTTCAACAGAAATGTTTTGAAGAATCTCAGTACAAGAAGGCATTCCACATGGGATTTCTAGCAGAACAAATGTACTAGACTACAGTTGTTAGAGAGAATCCATAATCATCTTGAACAAGGACTGAAGGAGCATGCATGGAAGTTACAAATAGAAAACAATATATACTGTGCTTTAAGGGGTACTAGTAATATGACAACAAACCCACAGGATGATATTGAGGCAGTTTATGAAATCACTAGAACCACTTGATGTATTTACAGGATTATAATGCAAGTAATTTTACAGTACTATGAACTGCAGAGTATCTAGCTGTGTGTGTTTTAAATGATAACATTACTAAAAATATAAAAAATAGCAATGCTGAGGAACACCAGAAGAAGAATTATTAAAAAGTACATACATTTGTATATGGTCCTATATTCTAGGAACCACAGTAAACTGGGCAGTTTGCCTTAGTGTAAGAAAAACCAAAGTAGGACTAGACTAGAGGTCAGCTGGCCTGAGGTCAACGCAACCTGCAGCTGTGCTACCAACCCTGGGAGAACCAGGGAGACCTGGGCTGTCTTTGAGAGTCAAAAGTCACTTCGCAACCTCCTCTTTACTTCAGAAAGAATAACCAATTTGTTGTCAGACTATGAACAGCAGCACCTACTTGCTACACCTCTAATTCCCACTACCTTCCTATTTCAGTGCATTTACAGAAAGAGGTGGCAAAACATGGAGTATGTCCACTTTAATGCTCTGGCCCATGGGGGCAGAAGAAAGGAGAACAGTGTTGCATCAGCTTGTTTCTCATGGCACATTACATCTCAGCATGTCTAACTTGTGAGGGGAAAATGAGGAGTGTGGGACAGACTTCACCTTTTCGCTGAAGACATAAAAAAAGAAAAAATAGCTTTGACCCAAGGCATCCAAGAATGCAGAACAATCTTTCTCATATACATATTTTCTCCCCTGAATTATTTTTCCGTTATTAAAAGAACACGTCTTAAAAGACAAAATTCAGGTACATGTAGTATGCAATAGGTTAAAGACAAAAGCTAAACAAACAAACCCAATATAAAAGACAAATTCAATGAATACTACTACCACCACTTCTACCTTTTTTAATAGTCAGAAAGGAAACTTGAAACTAAAATGCTAACTGACTGACCACCACATGACACGTGTAAATCTCTTTCAGATTTTTTTTTAAATGGTTTTCAACCAAAAAAAAGAAAAGGAGAAAAAAAAAAAGAAAAAAAAGGAAAGAAATAACACCAGAGCAGCAGCACTCCATCACTTGTAGTAACAAAACTGAGGGTTTTATATGCTGGCTCATATAAAGCAACTCCCTAAGAAGTCTCAGCCATATCTACAGCTGTTATTCAGACCTAAACAGGCCTAGTGAAATGACAAAGAGCATCCCAATCAGGGACAAAATAGCTGTAACAAGCAACTTAATAAGTTACTTGGACAACAGGGTCCTCTCAAGATTGCCAGTTCGTAGATAAAGCCTCAAGTGAAATACACCCCTGATCCATGATTTATGAGAATAAAGTAGAGTATCATACAACAGAGAATGCAAAATGGTTTTAGGGAAGGTGAGCTGCTGTACGCCAAACAGTCTGTCCTCCCTGTGCCACATTTTCCCATGGAGAGTGCACCATCTTTTCCCAGCAGCTCAGGAAAGAGAAAAGGCAATGCGCAAACCTCGAGACAAGCTCTTCTTGTTACTGGTCAACATCAGGCAGCAGCTTTGAACCCACGGGTTGTGAAGCAACCTCTTGAGAACTCTGAACTCCCAAATTTCTGATGCCTCTGTCTCCAAAGCAGAGAGCTGAGGTTCTCAGAGTCGAGCTTGCAGCCCATAGGGGTTCCCCACCACGATGGGGAGAGGGTGGCCAGGAGCATCAGCCTTCCAAATGCCACAGGCTGCCTCTGCTCCAGAGCTTCAGTCCCACCACACTGTATGGTGGCCCCTGGAAAAGAGCCTCCAGCCACACTGGAGCCACACTGCCGAGGTGCAGGCCTGGTGCATCGAGCCCACACTTTCACTTCTGAGGTAAGGATCCTTGTGGTGGTGCCAAAGGCTTTAGTATCTCTGTTCCCAAAGTGCCCCAACATACTGCTCCAGGAAAGTTTGGGCAGAAGCTGGTACAGAGACCAGGGCATCTCTGCTGGAACACACAGGCAATTTTATTTAGCTTCAATAAATCTGGAGTCTCCAACTAAGCAATATTTATTTGTAAAATTGCTCGCCATTTCTAACGCATTAGAAGTATCTGAGTAACAAGTTCTTCTCAAACACAAACGCTCTTGTTTTTCTCTTATTTGCTTCTTCTTTCACTTTCTATTCAGCAATTCTTTGCTTTCTCTCATTTTCACCAGCCTTTAAACTGAAACGAGCCATTCCCTTTCTCCCCCTTGTACTACATCGCTTTCTGAAACCCTCTGAAACAGAACCTGCTTTCTGAAACCACTCAGAAACAGTTTGCTTTCTGTCTCTTCCCCAGACTTTAATCTGTTTTGTATGTCACACGTGAAGGAGGAACAGGGAAGGCAGTCACAAAGACAGCATTAATATAGAAATCTTTTTTTCAACGGTAGTAGCTATATTGCCTGGAGAACAAACCCAACACAACAGGCTAATGTCTATCAATTTCATCTTGGAGGTCTGTAACACCTCAAAAATATTTTGAGAATGCTAACTACCTGTCATGTAGTTAGCGGGTAGTTAGCAATAATAGATTTCACCACCCCCAAAGATAGCTGTGGCCCTTTTATAATGACTGGATTAGGGATTAAGGAATGGTAAAGGAAACAAACAAATTCATTTTTTTTATTCTCTGCTAACAAGCAAGAGCAAAGAAAACATGTATATAGTTGCTTAAATCTTTCTAAAAATACATCTTACCTAAAAGGATTACATTAATTAAGCTATCATGCCAATGATTATATTTAGATCAAACTATTCTAACAAATTAAAGTTTACTTGTAGATATAAAAGAAGGTCTTCACTGTACTTTCTTTATCAGAAGCCCTGTAAGAACAGGAAATTACAAGACTTTTTTGCTACTTCAAGCTAGATTAAGACCATAGCCTTGCCATTCATCTCAAGGTTAATACTAAGACTTTATTTACTATCAAAATACAACTTACTTAAGATTATTTTAGTTTGAAATATATGCTGGTGTTCCAGACTGATAAACATCAATTAACTACATAGTAAAAAAAATCAGAAATAGAAATGACTATACATTAGAAATAAATATAAATATTTATGATTACATATTTATACTCCTTAAAAAGGAGGAATAGGTAAAACAGTCATGATTATATATGATAGGGAAAAAGAAATGTGAGGACAGAGAGAAGATAAAATGTGATAAAAAGAAGACATTAGTTACATTAATCTGTTCACTGCATGAATTGGTCTCATCTGTATTTCCCAGACACGAAATACTTTAGGTTTTGGGTTAAGTGTCTTGGACACTGTTTCAAAAAAAAGAGCATCAGGGGAAGAGGTTGCATAAGAAGAAAAGTTTAGCGACCAAGCCCAAATTGAACAGCAAGGGAAAGACTAACTACTGAAAGAAATCAGGAGCCTTATAATGTTTTTGCAGAACTTAAACCAAAGTGTGAACTAACTTACAGAGCGCTGAGCTATGATCATGACAGGCTGTAACAGAGATGGTGTCAGAAGCTGAAACTAGACAGTAACTTTTACATTGATATCAAAACGGCTCCATGTCCCAGTAGCATTAAACTCAGCAGTCACCCCTGAGTAATTTAGCATAGCACTGAGACTTAAATAGATCACTTAAAAGTTGTTCTTCAAAGGACTCAACTCAAAATGAGGTTAGAATAGAATTATCAATGCTTGCAATTGCATCACCAGTTTGAAGATACTTGGGCAAATCCTTAAAGTTTCAAATCTAATGGTTCAATGTTACCATGAGAGTCACAGATCCATAGCACACTAAAAAGGCAATTTTTAATTCCTCTTATTTAGAGTGGCCACAAAAAAAAAAATTAAAAATTAATCTCCAGGAATAAATGAATAAACAAATACAAAGAATAAAAACAAAAAAAGAGAACCTTGAGTTACCAATGTTCATGAAATTATTGATGGATTTCCTTAACTTAAAGAGTATTATTAATTAAAGGACATACTATCCTTCTACCAAGTAGAGTGCATTTACGATGCTAATAATTACAAATATGGAATGCAAAGGACCTCACAAAGATTATAGTATTGCATGTTGTGCCAAAGCTTCTTAACATGGCAGCTTCACTGTGGACCACAGTCACCAAGTCTACATATGCCACTGCATACCTGTGTGCACATACAGACTTATCTCTTTGAAAGAAACGATCATGTTTCTTAGTAAGCATACATCCTCTTAAGCAGTCCATGCACTGACACTGGACCTGGACAGGTTTGAGAGAGGGAGTTTAAGTTCTTTTATACACTGCCAGCAACACAATTTTCCAAAACTGCAGAGACACGAGATCTCAGTTAATACAGACACCACACACATGTCCAAGTAAGGGTCACATGATTAATTGTGTACTCTCTGTTCTATGAGTTTCTGCATGTAAGGAATTACAGCTGGTTAAGCTGGTTTATGTGTTAGCTGATCTGTATTGCGCACTATTACAACACGCATATTTTCATTCTAAGTTTACCATATAAACTATTTGTTATTACAGAGGTGAATATAAAAAGTTTTATTAAGCCACAGAAACATCATAAAGGGAATAATCTTAAGCATTTTTTTGCACGCTATGTATTCACTATAATAATTGAAGTGTTTTGGCAACTATATCTAAATTTTATTTTAGAGTGTTTTTCTTTTATAAGCTTAAATGTTACAGCAGATTTTATTCCAGATCAATAGAAATATTTCCAAATATTTTATCTAAATGTTTATTAAAAACTAAGGGGAGAATAATATTCCGAGGAGTTTGCATCTGGGAACTATGCCCATGCACTGACAGAATGTCTCCCTAAACTTCTATCTTCATTTGTTTATAAGCCTGCTAGCACAAAGCACTGGATATCCTCAACTCCTGCTGCTAAACACAACAGAAGCTGAAGTGCTTCCTGAAGGCCCAGTTTGTTCTGTTACACACATGCATTATTTTCCTTAGCAACTCTATATTCGTACAAAGGATAAGCACATTTTTTTACCCATTCTGCCTTTGTGATATTTTTTCCAAGGTGGTCATTGCCACCTGGAATCCTCATCAGTCTATACAGTTGTATAACCTAGTTATTTCTTATACATGAATGTTAAATTTCACTGTTTAAGAAGAGCATATTAATGTTTTAATGATAAATACATTGTTTTCACAATTTTATGTAGAATTTACCTTAACAGCCTTTCAGTTTTGCTATGAATTAGTACATATGGCTACCTCATCTGTAACGTAGTCCCTAGTAATCCTTGATATAACTAGGGAATAGTGCACAGCTGATGCAATCATACCTAAAGGTTACTGAATTCACCAAAATAAACGGAGAGAAAATACTTACTTTGCACATTCTTATTACTTAGTTGCAAATCTTGCAGTGTATTATAAACTGGTCTTTACAACCTACGAACAGATACTGTAAGTCAGAGGGAAATAGGAACTCCCTAGGGATGCTGTCCAAAAAAAGAAAAGTAGCCCCTGTGGAGTTACTCCCCCTAAGTCATGCTGCTGCTGCTGCTGCAAATCCGCAATGAATCCTTCTGCAGTTGGAATTTCAGATGCCATATTCCCTTACAGAATGTTGTCTAATTATTTTATTATGCATAATAAATGTAAAATATTTATTTTAGCTTACATAATTACATTAAAAATGTATGCTATTTATTCTCACTCTTGTAAGACATTCTTCACAAGTCACATACTTTATAGAAAAGAATGAATGCTGTTTTGCTGGTCTGGCTGTTTGTTTTATATAGCTTCTATACCTTCTTATCTATGGAGGAACACCCCTGGATATTTCCCTCCGTGCTTCCCCTCACCGCCATGTGTACTCAGTCCAAAATGAACCATAGAGAGGAATCCCAGAAAAGGAAAGTAATTTTGTTTAATTACAGTAGAGGGATGGCGCAAAGCACATTAACATTATACCTGTCCCACTCTCTCATGGTCAGAGTTGCAGCAATACTCTTTCTGCATCAAAAAACTATGCCAGTGCTTCTCCTGAGCCCTGTAATGCAACACAACTGACTGTGAACAAAGCCCCCACCTTTTAATTCAGATCCATTTCACACTTAAAACAACCCCCTCACACACACCATGAACATAAATTGCCTGAGAAGCCATAGTAGTTACATAGAAAGTCAGGAACAATAGGAATTAAATTTGAAGCCTTACAAATGCCTAAAATGAGATTTCCCACTCTTACTTTAGACACATGCACAAAACCACTTAAGTTTTTGAAAATGCTGTATTTCTGAATCTTTCATTGACATCACCAGATTTAGGGGAGTTTTGCACTTCTGCAATCTGGTCAAATTCAGTTACCTAAATATGTTGCAGGTTTAGAAAGTTTGGCCACAGACTATACAATGGACAGATTTAGAAACCTGTTCCCAGGTGCTGTTCATTCTTGGGACGTTCTATAGCTCTTCAGTACTTACTGTCCCCATTACCAAATGCAAACGGTATTGTCAGTATAACTGTAGGATCATGTAATCTGAAAAGTTCAGCCACATAACACATTTTCTAAATGACTGAGAAATACAAAATAAGCATTGCATATGTAATGGTGGTGCAGACCCCTGTGAGACCAATTCTGTATTATAAAATTAAGTTGAACATTAATTAAGAGAGAATGACTATTTCTGTATGGCAAAGCAAACTGACTTAAGAATGGAGAGACATGCTGTGTGATTTGAAAAAGTAAATGCAAAGACAAATAGTGGATATTTTTAAATAAACAGGGAAAACCTATATTGAATACATAAACATGAAAAAATATAACCAAACATTTAACCAGCAAATTTTTGTACTTATGAATATACATATTGTATTTTGCTGCCTTCAAAATTAATTTTTTAAAAACTAGACTGAACATACTATTTCAAATTATAATTTTTACTTGAACCCACATACTACAATGTAGAAAAGCAGATGTTCATTTCTTTGTTATCAGTATACAAAAAAAGTAGAAAAAATAAATATCAAGTGATTACAGTGCAAGTGCTATAGATGGAAGGTAACATTTTTTCAAGAGTACAAGCATAATCATAGATTATAAAAGCAACTTTGTAAAATAAAGTGAGAAAAATCTCTCATTTTCTTTTGGGGAATATGAATACTATAGAGAATATATAATTTGTGAGCTAAAAATGCTAGGTGAGTTTATTATTCACTTCAGAAAACCACATCCAGTCATGTATTTTTCTAGTTAAGAAAAGAATTTCTCATTCTGTATGCTATATAGGGAACAAATTCCCTTTTCTGTTCCATGCAGCCAAAATCACTTTTCCCCACAGTATCTCACAGCCTATTTCACTTCAGTTTATAAAGTTTGCAACAGTTCCTAAATCCAGATTAGTTTCTTCTAATAGGCCTTTTTCTGTATTTCTAGCCAAGGTTAGCTAGCTTTTCACTCACTAAACTGGCAATAGATTTTGTAGGATGATTGTCCACAATTTCAGGCTGAGAAATTGAAAAGCCTGAAATCAAGAATCTCCAAGAACAGTCTGAGCACTGATGAGCTGAACTGGAATAATTAAAATACCTTGCACTAAGAGATTGTTTTAATTCAAGTGTCTCAAACTACTTTATAGAATAGAGAGATCACTTCACCTATCAGTGAAAAGAGACTTTATGGTAGCGCTAACAATACTCTCCTCCACATCCTGACACAAAAAGAGAAATATTCACCTTGCTGAAATTACAAGGGTCATTAAAGAGTCTGCAGTTGCCAAGCAACACTAAACAGCATCATCTGAAATAGGCAGGATGAACTTACAGTGCAAGGGCTGAGCTCAGAGCACCACAATGAGACCTCAACCACTAGACATGGGGATGTATTTTATCACTAGGTCAGCAGATTTTAAAATCTTCATCTTAATTTTTTCTGTAGGTGACATTTGCAAGACTACATACCATCTGCTGAACTGGTGCAAATGATACTATTTACAGAGTTGCTAATACCTTTCCATTGAAAGAGATGGTACCGGTTGAGTTGACCAGGAGGCAACATGTGATTCCCTTAAAATTGTATTTTAAAACAAAGGGATATTTGGATAGAGAGAAAAATCCTATTTGTATACAGACAAAAAGGTTGGCTAATACCTCAGGACTGTGGAAACTGGCAGGCACAAGCAGGACTGCTGAGCTAATAAATACAGCAGCCCCTCTATGGGCTCCTCCGCAGCTACAAGGAGTGCCTCACTGCCTCTATGAGCTTGCAGGAGCACAGCTCTGATTCCTGCATCCCTGCCAGATGTTTTTCAGCTGAGCTCAGAACAAATTTCCTTCATCAGCTGGTATCTGTAGAGATCAGCCTCCAAAGATTAGGTCAAAATTGGCCTCTGAAGAATGGAAACTAACATCCTATTGCCATAAAACAGTTATTTTTCAATAATATAGAGGCAAGGAATGCTCAGATATTTCTTGTTAATCCTGATGAAATAAATTATGCTTGCATCTTCTGTAATAACCTCCAGTAGAATAAAATACTACTAAAAAACTTGTTACTTCTTGGAATTTTTATCCCCTACAGAAAACTGTCCATCTAAAGTAAAATGATCTCCCATCTTTCATTCAACAGAGCATTAAGTTATGTATTTTCTCATACTGAGTGAGGGAATTGCATCCACTCATTGCATGTGGGTAACAAACTCCAAACTGCACACTGTTTCACATCTACAATGCTCCCAGTCTCTAGGGTCTTCAAGTCAAGAAGCTCAAACCCACTATAACCCACCTCTCATTACCTAGCCCTGTAATAACACTACTCCTGCCAATTGGGATGGTTCAATGAAGTGAATGACCGCAAGATTGAGTCTCCTCAAACACACAGCATTAAAGACAGCACTTTTTTTACCTTCATTGCAGCACATCATGTCACATTATTGCTTATATGCTCTCCTCACTTCACTCAACACAGACCTTTTAACACAACTACTCTAACAACAGAAAACCACGTCTCATTCTGAAATGACTTACTGAAGATGACAGAAATTTCTCCATTTATTGGAAAAAAAAAAAAAAAAAGCAGCAAGGAGATTGTTAAGGCAGCAGCACAGAAAAAGAGCCCCCTCCCCTCAAGGTATCAAATTCAGTTCTCTGCATTTCTAGAGAGTGATTTAATGGGTGCTCAATACAGAAGAGTTCACAGAACATTTCCTCTACATGCATAAAACAATGCAACAAAAAGTTCTGTACAGAAACTGCATGATCACTGCAGAAGCTTTCTGTACAAGAGTTTTCTGTAAAGGAGCTCATCAAGAGAATGAAATCTTAGGCTTTGTTATATAGTCTTGTTTTAGGAAACTACATTAAAACTTACACTAAAGGAACATTACAATTTTATGTTCAGCATGAAAAGAAAATAAAAAATGCTGGAGTGGCATAATCAAATGTTTAACTTTCTCCTCTTGCATGATGCATCACAACAAATATATCTATTCATGTGCCATTTATCAAATATAATGCTGATTTTTTAAAAACCTTTTGAACATCCACGCCTGCAAATTGCACATAAAAACTTCTATGGATTCCTTTATAGCATACACAGACTAGCCACCTCACTGCAAGGTATTGAAAGTATTCAAGATTGTAGAGGAAGTGTTTAAGGTTAAAGAATCATTTAAGAAGCAATATGAGTTCATTTAATGAGTAGTCTATAATGAACCAAAGACACAGGGGGTAATGTCAAATTGTGATTTTTGAGACTTTAATCTACTGCCCCAACAGGATGGGTTTTAGTGGTGCAACATGGGAGACTTTGCCATGGAACGAACCCTATGGCCAACTCTCATCCAAACATCCTGGGCTGGCAAGGAGAAGGAAAACTGGAGCAAGACTCTGCAGAACTGTAACTAGCTCCAGTTGCTTCCTGTTCTAATAAGTGTCTGGTGAGCACTTAGGCTGCTAAGCCTTTAAGAGAACTTTTCCTTTCTTGGTGAAATGGTTGCAACTCAACCGAGGAAAATTTCAGAACCGCAACTGATTTGAAAAGGCGATGCAGATAAGAGGCCTCACCACGGAGAATTCTAACAGACACTAGAGCAGCTGTGAAACAAACACTCAACATTAGCACTGTAGTGTTACCACTAAAAGGTTTCCCATCATTTGTTTTTCTTTATAAAGTAATACCTAAATACTGAAGACTAAATTTTTAAATTCAGCTCCTAATTTAATACGCAATTACTGCTGCCCTGATGGTGTTTTAATGGCAATATATTTTTATTGGTGACTTCAAATGAACCTCATCTGATCACCTTAACCCTTCTCTCATCATGCTCTAGTTAATGACTCATTACCTGTAGTCACACCAGGGACATCTGTAAGGCTTTTCTCCAGTATGGACACGCTTATGCCGTGTCAGATGTGATTGTGTTGTGGATGCGAAGTTACACTCATCACATTTGAATGGTTTCTCTCCTAGAAGGTGACAAGAGAAGCATTATCAGTTTCCATCAACAGAATAGGAAGACAAATCCAAATTTCTGGCATACCCATTGAGACATTTTACTCTGTGTGTACATAGCAAACACAAATATATTTCCAAATAAAATGTAATAATTGAAAAATATTACATATACACATCAATGTCCATCTGACTTCCCATGTGGTGTTACACAGCAGCAAAAAGGAAGAGAAAGAACTGCACTGAAACAGAGTAACCATGATACTGAGTCTTATTTCATGAAAATATAATTGGGGGTGACAGGCATTCCTCTCATCCTACACCTTCTGAACACCCTGAAAACAACACCATTGGAGACAGAAGGTGAAAAACCAGGCTGATGCTTGTATTCAGAACTTGATCAGAAAGGAACACCTCCAGATAGAAAGCGTCTTTGTTTTTGTTTCCAGTCCTGGACTTTTAATCTCATCCTTTAAATAACATCAATAAACCAGGACTGAGAATAGGAACCAGAACTAAGTGCTCCATTCCCCTCTCTTGCCTGCTAGTCTTCTGCCCCTGTGAACCTTTTCTGAACAGTAGGCCAATTTACAGGAGAAGGACTTGAAAGGTTAATGAAGAAAAACCCCAAAAAACCCCAACCACCAAACCTAACTAGAAAAATAATATTTTCAGAATACTAAAATTCAGCCTCTGCTGACTGTGCAACCGCACTGAAAATTTCCACAGGACTACTAAAAGTCTCTAGTGTCTAAGTTATTACATGAAAAGGTACTTTTCCCTCCAGTGGAGGGGTCTACCCCTTAGAAGATACCAAAACCAAATCTCATGACAGATGCACACACTGTGATGCATGGACCAAACTCCGAGGGACAGACATGTACCTTGTAGAACATTCAGCACACTACAACAGGCAGTTTCAAAATTGAAGCCTAAGCCTATTAGCAGGTACAATGTCAAGTTTTTCAGACTGACAGAACACACACCACCAACACAAGACTATCAATAAAAGTGACCTTTTGCAATCAGTAGTAAAAGGCCACTCCCAAACGGTCATGTCTCCAAGCCAAATTTTTCAAGGCTGTTTATAGCACGAGACACTCAAGACTTCCAAACAGACTTTGCCAGAGAAGAGAGGGAAGTTGCATTTTTCATTCTCGGAGATTGCTGGGGGTTTTCCTCAGAAGGGAAAAAGATATGCAAGGTTCTCAAGGCCTGAAATGCCCCTACTGCTGGACGGAAGGACAACAGAACAGCTTCTGAAAGCTCCATAAAGGGTTGGAATAATTGCTTTCAGCAGCTGCTGGAGAGAACACCAGCCACTGTTTTCCATTTATCGTTTCATGGGACAAGGAAAGGTGAAGGGGCAGGACACAAAGCCGAAGCCTCTATGCTGGACAAATTGAGACTGCTAGAAAGTATGTCTTTGCTGCCCCAAATGGGGTTTTCTTGTCAGACCCTGACACTATGCTCTGGAGAAGCCGATTCTCCCAGCAGCCTGAATGGTACTGTCTGCTGCTTCAATTAAACTCTCTGGGAGGCCATAGACTCCCTAGCAACATAACCTGTTCTTGAACTGAAGATTTCCTGTTCTGATATATTTTATCATCTAGTATTAAAGAAGATAGCAACATTTTCAAGCCTAAGTAGTAAAGCCACAGGTATTTTAGATAACATACATACTTATTTTAACTGCTTTCATTTAAAATGCATTAGAACCTTGCCAACTCGCTCCCCTGTAAAAAAGGCAGATCTGAACTGAAAGGAGATTTTTAGTTTGCCATTCAGGGGAGACTGGATCAAGTAAAGGTTTGCTGTTGTTCCACGGCAGGGCCAGTGGGGCTGACAGCTGAGCGAGGGCCCATTGAAGCCAGGAGGGCTTGCAAATTCCGTCGTGACCATAAGAAAAATGATAATCCTTGCCCACTGCTCCAGGAAGTTTCTCCTTAGGAAAGCCTTGAGGCTAACTGCTCCTGTCAAGCGGACGATGTGTAAATCTCACCTGACAGAATATACATCACAGCAGCACCACAAAATAAAAGCCAACTAAACTGAGAGGAAAAAAGACAGCCTAGCACAGCCCGTAATTCTTAGCAGCTGCACATGGGAAACAGTGTCTTTAAGGAAAATTAACCAGGTTGATAAGTACAGTTGAAAAAAAATCTAAGAGATAACTAGGTATTTCTTTGGGTTGGGGGATGTCAAGGAATATATTACCTGCAGAAGGAGCACTTTTATTTATTTGTTTATTTATTAAAGTTTTCCACAGATCTACCCCTTTTGGTATTTTTTGTCTTCCCTGTCTTTGGGCCAGAATGCTTCTTATAAGCCTTTGTGTTCCAATTTTCCTTCTGCCCTTCCTGCCCCCAGACATTTCAGGCAGTAAACGTAATTTTTTTAATATGAGCTGCCATTAAAAATTCCAGGACTCTTCCTCACCACCAAGAGAGATTCTAATTCATACAAAAATTAAAATAACACAAAAGAAAAAAAGCAATATTGACAGTAATTTTTTAAACAACAGTATGTAATAATTATAAAATAGTGCATCCAAAAATGTGTAAGGACAAAGTCTACTTATTTAAAGACCAATAAAGGCAAAAAAACCCCAAACCACACCACCCTCCATTACCATTATGGAAGACTTGTCTGTGCCTCAACATCTCTAGCTTTAACAAGCCCCACAAAAAAAAACAATAGGTGCACCAAAACAACCGAACAGTCAACAGGCTCAGGGAAGGGGGTGGGGATGGGGAAGGAAGTAGAGACCCACTTTCTGGGGCTTTATTTTGTTTTTAACTCAAGCACTTTAAAAAGGCTCCATTTCCTGACCACAGGATCAAAAAAGAAATGGGCTTGCATTTTTGACAATACTGCAATGGGCTCCCGAAGTCCATCCATTGTTAAAGTCACCTGACATGGAAATTCTGAGCTCCAACAATCAAAGTCTGGGAAAGCAAGTGATAAAAGGGTCAGTTCATGGGGAGCACCTGTCTATAAAAGCAGTTATCGTAGTTGCTGCAAATCAGAAAGACTCATTGGTTCTACCCATTCTGCTCTTCTTAAACCATAAGGACTAAAGTTTTCTTTTTCTCTTGCCACGAGATAACTTCCCTCAAGTAGGGAGAAAATTTTAAAACCCCATGTTTTTAGTGTCTTCTGGTCAAAGGTTTGCTATAATCAGGTTCCACACTCTGCTGCAAATGTGGGTGTAAATGGAAAAGGAAAACCAACAAAGATGCTTTTCAAATTTCACCTCGTCCCTTCCTGAAAAGAGCAATGTCTTCTTATTGTGCTACATTTCCTGTGGTATTCAACATTATAATTTTTTTAAGCTGTGGTGGAGAAGCTGAAGGGAAGAGGCTACATTATACATTAAATTCAATGCCGAGGAATGTAACTACACATTAAAGTCAAAGAGCAGTTCACACGAGAAATAGAAACACAAAGTGAGTCACTCATCTGGATAAAAACACATATATTATTAAATTTTCTTTCTTTATTACATTGACCTATAAATGTCTTGAGAAGCGCAAGATTGAAATGAGTGAGCAGAAGCAATCACACAAACAGTGATCCGTACGACATAAGCTACCATCTTCAAAAATTCATGAAAATATTTGAACAAAGACACGATCTTCTTAAGCAGCTCTGTAGGTTCATGGTGACTGCCACAGAAGTGCTGTGCACAGTAACGGTACTTACCTGCTAACACTCTACTGCTGTAATTTACCTCTGTCATGCCCAGGAAGGTTCCACCACAACATACACATGAGAAGCAAATGTCATTGTGTAGAAGAGGGCAGGGTTTTTGCAATTTGCAGAAGTACTAACCAACATTTAAAAAGGGATTTCATGCAAGAGAACACATGCTATTACATGATCAGTCCTGTTGGACTGAGCCAGCTACTACAGCACAAAATGGAAGTTTACTGGGAAACATGTAGAGAATGGAAAACTAGAGTAATACCAAAAGACGGACAAACAAAGGTGGAGAACAGTACAATAAGAACAAGAATGTAAAGAAAAGACACTGTAAAATTATGAATTAAGTGTTTCTACATTTTCATTTCAAGTCAGAAATAATTACCCTTGCTTGTTTTTTCTCTCTTATGCAATTTCTTAGTTGACCACGATTAAGGCAAAATATTTAAATTATGTGTATGCTGCTTTCATGCACGTCTGTGTATGTATTTTTGGTGGTTGATTTAGAGGTCATTTACTCTTTTTTATTACAAAAATTCAGATAATTGCTTGGATTCTCTGTGGAATTCAACTAATTCTAAATTCAGCAAACACTAAAATTTGCAGTGTTATTTATTTATCTTCCTATCTTCAGGCATATTTTCTTACTGGAACAAAATACAAATCAAAAAACTTGGTTCAGGATGACTCAAAAGATGAAATTTTTTCTTCCCAGTCCTGATGAGACACCATAACTATGGTATATAAGTTCTTGCAGCACCGCAAGCTGCCCCTTATTTACCACATAGCACCAGCTGATACGGCAAGCGGTCCAAGTTCCTTAAGACAGTTTATCACAGCCTAGGCAGCCACAAGTGTCTGTTGTAAAGCATTCGACAGACAGAGATGTAAGTATTCTTTACAGTGTGATAAAATTCCGGTCAAACTCTGGACGACTCTTGAAGCTGCCATTGCTTCAATTCAGAAAAAAGAGAAGTTCAGGCCACATAGTCAGTAAAAGACTTGCAGAATTCCATAGACAGATTCTTGCAGAATAGGACTGGAACAAGGTGCATACAAATCATCAAATAATGATAGAACATTTTCCCAAGACAAAATCAGTCAAGGATTTTGCTTATTCTGCGTTCAAAGTGTGTGGTTCTTACAGGACCAGGTCAGTCACGAAGGACAGAACATATATAACACAGAATAAAAATGTCAACTGGTAAAACACCAGGAATCTCAACAGGTCAAATTATTTGTTCCTACTTTACAATTGAGAAAGCTTCTATCAAAGAAAATCTGCATCGTGTTTGCAAATACCTAAGTACAAACATTTGTCATGTCTTAAAACTAATGGCTTTTTCTTTCAGTTTAGCATTCCTGCACTTCTTTACATTAAAAAACAAAAAAGACCTCTTCAGGGGATAACTTCCTATTTACCAAATTTGTCCCTACAGTTTGCTCCATGAGTTACTAAGGGTGAGATTCTGCCAGCTTTTTTCACACCAAGTTATACTTCATGCTCCCATTAATATTTCCAAAGAAAATGCAGCTTTCACAAAATAAAGGTATTTCTCCAGGTACAAAGAAATAATCCCATCTAAAAAGAGAAGAGCTGAGTAAGAAATACCAGAATCAAAAGTACCAAAAGCCTAAGTGGCTGACCTTATAGCCAGTCTTCTCGTGTATCAAATATCTACCAGCAGCTGAACATTTCTCTGGGGTGTCAGGACATCTCAGGCCTTGAGGCTGGGAGCAGAGGAGACTTGTTACGTTGGTTAAGATTCCTTAACTACATGTGAGGATTTGCTCATTTGCCCTTGAATCAAGGGTGTCTGACAGGTGATAGAAGTAAATCTTGGATGGAAGATGTTCTATGTCAGCCCCTTAGACAGCTTGTATTACAGTAGGGAATTATTTAAGCCATTTAGACTATTTTTGATACCTATCCCTTTCAAACCTGATTGTAATTTGCTTTGGCATTCTGCTTTGGGTAAATTGTGCCAACTGGGGACAGAAAAAAAAAAAAAGGTACAAAGAGGAGTGCATGCAGCTAACGAGATAGAGTTGAGCACTGTGTGAAAATCAAGGGAACCCATGTAAGTGCAACAATGCAGGCAAAGGTGGATTGTGTCATTCTCCTTGAAACAAATAGAAGCTACAGATAATTTTTCTGCTAAAGAATCATCTCTGATTGTTTGTGCCACAGAGGCAGATAAATGCCAAAAAGATAGATCCCTCTGCCTCTGAGATACTGTCCTGTATAGTATAAAGTTAATAGCAAAGTAATAACGAGCCTCCAGTCCTGACATAAAATATAAAGTTATGCTTGCTAGATGCAAGCTTCATGATCTATAACCTGTAAATCCCTGTGATCATAGCACAAGAAGTCTCTACCACATGGTAGAAGAAGGGCAAAATTTCTTCAAAAACCTAGACAGCTTTTCACCAGGAACATACCCTACTTTCAGTCTAATTTGCCACAGAAATCAGGAAATAAAATAATTTTCTACTAGCTTGTGGCCTAATGATACAAAAAAATATATATTTGATGATAAGGGCTTACATTTTTGAGAAACCAGATCTGCACTCACATAGTAGGTAAAGACAAGAAGGGTAAATACAAGAATTTGCATTTTTTTCTACTTTCCCACTCTGAAATGATTGTTTACTATTTGTCTGGCTGCATTGACTGTGAGTCCTAGACATATGCAAGATTCCAATGTGTCACGTGGCAGGCCAGTAAAAACCAAAATGTAATTTTTATCCTATTGATAATAATGATTCATTTCCACTAAAGAAAAAAAATCATTCTTAGCCCACATTTGGCAAGCTTGTGCCACCACACGAAAATTCTTCAAAGCTCCAGAAAAATGGAAACTGTTAGTTACAACTGAAGCATACAGCTTCTATTCCAGTAGTTCTAATTGCTTCCGTTATTGTTCAGAGCGTGCAATACTAAGAGAACTTATTACATTTACTAAATGACTTTTCTTGGTCACTTAAAAAACACAAACTTCCTGCGGTGAATAGGAACTCACTGTGACAGTAATATCCCACAAACTTATGGTCTTTATTATCAGAAAAAAACCCAAAATCTGAAATTAGGATTACTAGATAGATTTGCAAGCAAAATTTGGCCCTGAATATGCTTGCTTTTTTTTTTTTTTTTTTTTTTTTTTTTTTTTTTTTTTTTTTTAAAAATTTTCCCCCGTTTTTTTTTTTTTTTTTTTTTTTTCTTTATCTGTTTCAAGATATTGCCCGGCTGCACTGAAAAGCTCACCTTTTTGAAACCGTCAGTCTCCTCCAAACATGGTTGCTTTAAATAAACTGAAAACAGAGTGGGAAGAATGGCTTCAGGCTCTCAAGAAAGAGAGTAGCTGCTCTCCAGGAAATTACACATTTAGATGGTATATGTCCTGAATGAAGATTAGTTTATACAGGGACATAATAAAATCTCCCACTGTGATTCCTTTACAAAATCCACGGAAAATTCATGATGTAACAACTCTAGCGTCTCATTTGTTAGCCATTTCTTTCCACTGTACATTAGACAATGGTCACTTAAATCCCACAGCAATTCCTGATGATATTACATTATCCTCACGATAGTCAGTAAAACAAAAAGCTACAGTGACTTTAACAGCAACACTTCCACGTCTGTTTGAACAAAATCTATTCAAATAATCAAACACTTACAAGGAACTACTAAAAAGCACAATTAAAGTAGAATGTATTAATAAATGTTTAATTCTTACACTTTTTCTGGTCTTCTGAAACTAAGAACCAATTTAATTTTGTCTGATATTAAAATTTTATAACCAGGTAGTAGGAAAGCTTTACTAATTCTGGAAGAGAAATCTTGCTTTACATGCCAGCCATGTGGTAACTCTTAAAGTTGCACCTATTAATTACAAACTATCTTAAAATTACGAAAGGGCAACTGAAACAACACTAGCTTTCAACTATGCCTCAGTGCAAAATAATGGATTAATCTATATGTAGTCTCTAATTTTCACCCAGGGACATTCTAGCAGACTCTTACAAAATCTTCACAGTAGGTAATCTATTTGGGCCTTGGGAAAAAAAACGAGTAGACTTACCATTCATTTAAAGAAGCAAGCCAGTCTTTACAATTCTACTTCCTTCAGAAAAAACACCACAACAAAACACCACGAAAAATACCCCCCACCAATAGCCAGGCAATTATTCAAACTCCCAGCTAACAGATTTGATGCAGACCTTGGGCATACCGATTTTACAAAAATGAGAAAAAGCAAAGTAAACAATGAGGCAATGTATTATTTGTGCTGTAACGTGCTATTTGACTTGTGTTACTCCCCAGTGCAGAGGGACTCCCTTCCTGAAGAAAATATAGCAAAGAGTCAAGACAGCTTTACTGACCTGTGTGCTGCCGCCGATGCTTGGTGAGGGCATGACGTGTCCCGCCGGCAAAGCCACAAAGGTCACAGAGGAACGACTTCTCGCCTGTTGCAACAATAAACAGATGAGGGACTGCGGAGGTCACAGATCATTAAAACATATCTATCAAGGCTTTCAGGGTTACTAATTCCTCCAATCAAATGTTTCCATGTAAATATGTCAAATGGGAATGAAATTACCACTGCGGTTTATTGACTGTGATAAAATCTGAAAAGCACCACTGAACATAATTACATACTTGTCAGACCCATAAAAATTAGCTTTATTATCAATGGAATGGTTTTGTACAACTTCATTTCTGTTAGATGTCTTCCAGATGGGGCTGCTTTATGCACTTGAACAGTTTTTATGCATATCCTGATTTTTTACAATTCCCATACATCTGGCCTTTCTGTGCTGAGTAAAGATTGCCTGGAAAAAAAAAAGTTAATATACTGTATACATGATTCTGCTTAAACAAAATATATTCAATTTACTAACAAATTAAAGGTACTGAGAAATTTTTAGCAGACTAGGTCACAGTCATCTTTAGTCACCTTCTATTTATTAGTAAGTATTAAATTATTTTCTAGAATACAACAAGAGCATAGGCAAGAATAAAAGCCACATTATTCAGTACCAGTGGCAATTCAGCACTGTTAATGTTTCTAAAGTTTTCATGACATAAAGAAACAGGATTGCTACTGAAATTGCAGCAGAACTCACATTGTTCGTCTTCAAATGATAATTCTTCATTCCAAACCTCTGGATCAATATGAGAGACTTTGACAAACTCAATACTCATCAAAAGTGCATAAATGCCTTCTTTTTAGTATTTTTTTTCAAAGAGAAACCAGGATTTTGCCCTGTTGCCTATAAATACAGTCTATCATTTCACAGCAATATTTTTGCTCAATATGTCCTAACATGCACAGCAATCTCAGCCCGTAAAGGCAACATGGAAGGTCATTATGAATTAATAACACTAACCTCAGGTATAGACTCAATAACCTAAGACTGAAATTTTTTTTTTTTATTTTTATTTTTATTTTTTACAAGAATCGTATTAGTTATTTGGAGCCAAATTGTCTCCTTTCACAGTAACATATAGGAGAGGGCGCTGGTAGCGCAATGATGCTGAATTCATTGAAACTAACAGTCCTCAAATTCTTCCCAGTGGGGAAGGAAATTTAGTTCCTACAAAAGAAGGCTGGGTTAAGAGGTCGGGTGTCAAATTACAAAGTCCTCCTGTGAAGACAGAGGGATGGAAACCTCCATGCTGTTTATTCCCACATAATCAGGCACACGAAAACACACTTTCTGGAAAGGCACAGTGCCCCCATTAACTTTGGATGCTGTTCATGTAAGGAAGAGACCATGGTGTGAGTGGGAGCTCCCCAGAGAGCACCACAGAGATGAGCCACCCTCTCCTACCACTGCCTTGATGAGGGTCCCTGAGGATCTCCAGCTCCTCACCCAGGTTGCCACAGCAAGGGAGTCCCTGTGCCCTGGGGTACCAGGAGAGCAATTCCTCCAAAGTTTCCAAGGCAGCTTGAATCTTACCACATTACAAATGGGATCACAAAAATGCTGATTGACCTCCAACAGGTATCTAGGCTATGAAATGTGATGGGTACATATTTCAGAATTTTGCCATTTCAGAATAAAGTAAATAGCGTATTGTTATTTTCTGCATCCAAATCTGGTAATGTAAAGCAGAGTTAAATTTTACAGGACTTCAGGCTTTTTTTGAAAATTTGATGCATTTCTGAGAGTATCCCAGGACAGTATCAAAGGTGCAAAATTATTTCAGTACCTCTTCTGGGAGTCAATTCTAGCGGTATGTTATTATAATTGAATCTGAATAAAACCAACAGAAAAAGCAGAATGGAAACTCATCCTCATTATTACATGGAGAATGCATTTGTGTTAAATGATGGAACAAAGTCTGAATTTTACTGAAAAATGTTTGTCAATAATATTATTGCTGAGGTTATACATGATTGTTGCACAGAGGCATCTGTATAATCTCTTTCAGACTTTTTTTTTATTCTTTGTCATTTTAAAAATCAAGATCTTCAGCATGTAGCATTTCAATTCATCAAAATATAAAAGAAAAGGAATAGAAGTACTACACATAATGCACAATTTTAATTAAATATTAATTTAATTAATTAATCAATTTTAAGTATAAATCTTTCTAACTAGCAGTAATGCCTAACACCTCGGCATAAAATTCACACTTTAAAGTTAAATGCTGTTCCGTGCCTACCAAGAAATTGCTCATCATCTATATATTGTCATAAATTAGCTCATGTTGTGTTTAACATCTACGAGCAGACTTCACTGTGGCCTGCGGCTTCATACGCTAATGAGGACACAGAGCACCCATAGCATCCTTGCAGGCTCAGGGGTTTACTGGGTAGTTTATATGTGGGCCTTTGCAACAGCTTTCGAACCACAAAGAAATGATTCAAAACCAACCAACAGCTTTAAAATAGGGAAACTGATTGAGCCTGTAAAATGATTTGCCAGTTAAATACTCCAAACTCCTCTAGGTCAGATGTGGGAGGTCTCACGCAAGCAAGGCTCTTGAGGGAGTCAGTGAGGCTTTGGATCTCAAAACATGAGACTTGAGGAGATTTGGCCCCTGTTTTTTAAACTCAGGAAAGGTGGTGATGCATCTGATTTTTTGCAACATTCATTTTCAGGCATATTAATGAATTAATTACCTTTTTTGTCGTATGTATCATGGTATAAATTCAAATACTAATATCCACACAAAAACAAAGAGAAACCTTCATCACCTGTGACTTTAAGTTCAACCACACAGTATTTTTTAGCCCTGAAGCTTGATGTGGGTTGAATCTCTCATATCTAGACATGGTTTGATGTTATTAGCATGTCTTGATACATGGATGCATTTTACATTCTTCTGGATATGCTTAACAATTTTATCATTCCAATCTCAGAATTTGTGACTTTT